>VZTO01016663.1:124893-144585 GCA_013400615.1 Syrrhaptes paradoxus | reverse complement strand
TGTCCTGGCTCCTGGCTGGGGTCGCTCTTGGCCCCCTCCCTGCTGACCTGTAGCCTTCTGCAGAGGGTGTTTGTTATCGGGACAGCCGCTTGAGTGAGCCCCGTGCCCTTTGCTGCACGTCCAGGAGCACCCACAGACAGGTAACACTGCAGAGCAGAGCAGAGCAGCTCCAGAAGCCATCTGGCTGAGCAGGTTCCCCCGGGCGGGCGCGGTGGCACCATCCGCGAAGGGGTGCAGTGCTCAGATGCTGCGTGAAGCCACCCAGGCTACCAGCACCTCCAGCGGAGGTGGGGGCTGCAGTCAGGCGCGGCGTAACACCATGTAACCGCACCTCGCTGCTTTCTCCTCCAGGATGAGCTCTCTGAAACAGGAGAGGCAAAGACTTTCCACTCCCAGAGAAGGGAGCTTGCACCGTGATCCCAGTAGAGACAGGGTCCTACCGCAGTGCTGCGGAGCATCCTCACGCTGCACGTGCGTCATTCTTCCCTCTGCCCCACCCCCCCAGAAGAAGGATCGGTGAATCTTTTGCTTTTTTAAGGAAAATGTATTTTTGTGAAAATAGACTTTATTATAATAAAATTTGATCTGAAATAAAAACATACCGGATCACCAACACTTGTGGACGCTGTGCTGGCATCACTCACATACCTCACGTAACCGTCCTTCTCCAAACAAGTACCCCACCGAAACACGCAAAGAAAGAAGCACTGAAAAGGACAGAAACCATGTAGTACAAAACTCTCCGTGGCTTAGAAAGGGATGTGTCTTGACTCAAGGAACACATCATCTCCTATGAAAACAGCTGCAAACTCTCCATCCCCAGCTCTGCTCTCCAAATGCTCCAACTCAGGAGCAGCCCACTGAACCAGCCAAAGAAAACTGCGAAAGAGGCAGGTGGGAAAATACATAAATAGAGAAGAGAGAGAGAGATAAATAAACAAATAAATAAATAAATAAGGCGGAGTCCCCAGCCAGCGGGTGGGCAAGGTGAACCAGCCAAGAGCAGCTCACAGCAGCCCGTGCTCTAGGCAAAAGGATCGACCCCCTCCAGGGTATGGCTCCTTCCTCCACGGGAATCCTCGTGCTGAACCGTGACTGAGGCAGTGTGGGATGCTCCTAGGCACAGCTGCGTATTTACAGGTTTACAGTACAAAGAACTCACTCGTCAGCCCAGAGACAAGCAAAGGGGATCCATGGGAACAGAAAAGTGCAGATTTCCTTTGCAGGAAGTGAAGGAGTTGACACAACCTCTTTTGGAGCAGAGAAATAGCAGGGGGTGTAGTACAAGGGAGCTCTTCCTCAGGGGCCGGGGCTTTGCTGGGAAAAGCCATTTAGCTAACTTACAGCCAGAAGAGAATTTGTAAATTAAAATATTTACAGGGAACTGGTGCATTGAGGGCTGCATGGAGCAGGACACACGCTACTGAGCAGGTAGCTGTATCCCAGAGCTGAGGCCTCACGCACCCCAGTGCCATGACACTGTCTTCAGAGCCACTGCCCACGCTGGGTGGGCACCCACAGCTGGGCTCTCAGCTCACAGACCCACTAAAGAGTTTTCTCTAGTCAACATCTGCTTTTTCCCTAAGAAAATACTCTCATTAGCTGATTGCAGAGGGCTTCGGACTGCACAGGCAGTCTTCACAGAACAATCAATCCCTTGTTAATTTTTCTTGCTGGACCCAAGTTTTTTGAAGAGCTTTTTTCCTTTGAAGAAGAAGCCTCTCTTCTTTTTACTCTGACCAGGTACATCACCGCATTTGAGAATGGCCGGCGATGCCTGCTCTGGACACTGCTCGCCCATGACAAGGCAGGAAGGTGGCGGAGTTGGAGTTGGTGAGGAGCCGCTCTGATCAACAGACCCCTCTGGAGTTAACTGGGCGGGAAAAAGAGAAAACAATAGAAAAAGCAGAAGTTAGAGCTGATGAAGGACATCACCCCAACATAAATCTCAGCCAGAGATCCCCGCCTTCTCCCCGCCAGTCTGCCCCTCACCCTGCAAGGCTGAGCTCCTCTGCAGTTCCACATTCAGCCGGGAACCCTACAGAGGATTTAAATGGTTTTGTACCTGCTACCCAGACCCGGCCTGAGCTCAGACATTCTGAAATCCCTGAACTGGGGGCTAAGCACAGCACAGCAGAAAAGCCCCACGGAGGACCTGATGAAGATGCTGCTTCACAGCTGAAGACCCTGTAAGCGAAGCATCTGCAGAGAGCACAGATGGGCAGACACTGCTGTATAAACATCTGCCTGCTGGCTGCCGGCTGGGCTCCCAGCACACTCTGGGGCAGAAGGCAGGTCATTAAGAAAAAAAAACCAACAACCTGATAAGAACAAGGGCCGTGCAAGACCTTCAGATGCTCAAGGAGGTTGGCTAAGCTGAGAGGCTTCTGGCCGTGCTCCACCATGGCCAGAATAGCAATTCGGAGCCTTGCGAGGTTGCTCAGCATCTGTCAGAGCCAGTGGCAGGAGGGGCAGAAAGCAAAGTCTGGTGCTCTGCAGTGGCACCAATAATGAAGAAAAGGTTCACGATGGAGCAGGACATGGAGAAGTCTTGGACCAAGTGGCACACAGTGACCGACCTGTTCCTGAGTCACCTGAGCTCTTGAGAATGTCACTGGGACCCACAGTCCCAGGTGATGCTCTGCACGCTGCTCCTTTGGGAAAGGGCTTTAGAAAACCTGGAAAATCTAGAAACCCTAGTCCTGGGCTCAGTTTCCTCTTCACAAAATCCTAGTGGCAGGTCAGCTGCCAGCAGCAGCCTTCTTTCCAGGATCTCCTCTCGCTGGGTTTCAGTGTCCGGACAGCGCCCATTTCTCATCTGGCAGAGCAAGGTTTCCCAAGAGGTGGGAAAGTTCAGCCGGGAGGAAGCTCTGGGTTCTGAGACCTGGGAGAGCACCTGTCCCACCGCCTTCTCTTCCACACAGATTTCACAAACCAGCATCTTCCAGGCTCCCAGCTCTACGCCCGATCTTGGTGTTCCCCAAAACACAACATGACAGTGGCTGGAGCCATGCCTCTTCCTCAGCACATTGAAACTCCGTGCCCTCGTCATCTCTCAGCTTGGGTCCAAATCAGGGAGAGTCGAATGCGTGCCCCTGAAGGGTCTGTAGGCAGCCACAGCTCCAACAGAGAAAATGAGTTAGTGACACTGGCAACAGGATGCCCTTCCCTGGGGGGGAAGAGCAAAGACACCGGCCCTGCGCAGGAAACGTGTGAGAAGCGCAGCGGCTGCTCGTAGTTCACAGGCAGGAGTGGGTGTGCTTTGGTCCTGGTCCCACACCGTGCCTGGGGAGAGCTGCTGAACCAAGCAGACACACAGACACAACGTCAGCGCCATAGCTATGGCACAATCGTACTTGGTGTGCTGGGGGTTGGTTTATTTAAAGTTTCCTGGGGTCAAAAGCAAAAGCAGCACTGCTCTATCCCCCTGCTGCTGTTTCAGCACCCCACCTCCCGTGTGATGCAGAGCACGAGAAGTGGCTGTGACCTCTCCTCCCCTCCCAGGCTGCAGTTATGCTGCTGCACCTGTCACTGCTGCGGGAAGGAAGCACGTCTGGTACAAGACGAGCAGAACCCTCTTCTCCAGAGTCAGACTCAGTACGTGCAATACTCCTCAGGTCAGTCCTGAGCGGACAGGAGGACGGGACTTCTAGGGAGTTCTGTTTTGGTGTGAATATACGAACCCTCCCAACTCCTGATAGTTGAGAGTCAACCACTGTTCTTGCAGCAATCACTTTAAACTGTCCCAGGTGACAGTGCCATCCCTCTCTTACCTGAGCTAGTGGCTGGCTGCAGAGACAGATGTAGCTCCTCTCCACCTCTCTGCATGACAGTAAGCAATAGCGTGGCTGATTTTTCCTGACCTCATCCTCTATTTTCACAGGGAAATCTCATTCCACACGCTCTCAGAGGCACTTGTACGACTCTGCAGGTACGCAGCACTGTGTTGAAAGCCCAGCTCCTACCAAGGCCGTGCTGCAGAGGGCTCGATGGCACAGCTTGGACCTTGTGAGAGCTGCCCTCTGCCTGCAATCCACTCCTCCAACGCTGCAGCATCAGCTGCAATCCTCCTGTCTCCGGGCAGCACGCACTGGCAAGGTGCAACACTTGGTGTCGATGGCCCAAGTGCTAGACAGGTCCAAGAAGTCCAGAAATAAATCTGAATGGATCTAGACGAACCACTTCCAGCCAGTAATGCAAGATTTATGGAGGCAAAATGAAAAGGTCAGCCAGGTGAGGGCTAACTTGCTACTGGGTTACTTGTCTGCAAAAGTAAGAACCCCTGTGTTCTGCTCCAGGAGCTATTTATGCGTTGTACGATAAAGAATCCCGGGATAAAATGCATGAAAGGGTTAGGCTAACATCAGCAGGGCTCTCACTAACACGCAGTAAGGGATCTCCCCTCTGAAGCTCAGGCCTTGGGCTGTCTGGCTCAGCAGCCCTAAACGACACCGGAGGATGCCAAGGCGTGCAGCCAGCGCAGCGGGGGGCTCGGTGCCCACGTACCGCTCACAACCATTTTTCTGGCAAAGGTGGGACAGTTTCAGGGCAGATCTTAAGTGGCCCAACAATCCTTGCTCAATTTTTCCTGTAGAGCTATGCATGAAAGACTGCATGCAAAGATGAGAGGCAGGTACCCAGCCCAGCTCACAAATGTCACCGTTATTGACTGCAATGAGGATACCACAGCATCCGCGTCATGATCAAATATCAACCAGTCAGAGGGAAGTGACTAGCAGTTTCCTGCGTTTGTGGCTGCAAGTCCTGCTGATTTCCAGCTGTGGTACACGATGCCCAGGCAGATCTCCACACACAGAGGCACTCACACCCAGAGGTTTCTATATGGCAGAAAAAGCAACAAGAACCAGTTCACAGATTCATCTGGTAAGAGACAAATTGGACTAGAATTAGGGTTTGTGCCCAAAGAGACACATGAAAGAAAAATGGCTCTGTCAAGCTCCTGATAAAGGCTGTTAGGGTTGATAAATAGAAGACTCGGGTTAGTTTTCCGTGCTGTCTCGGGTATTATTGATTTGCACACTTTCAGGAAAGCAATGCTCAAAATTAAGAAAAACGCAGGTCTCCTCCCACGGCCCCCCCCAAAACAGGGGTCTCACCCCCCAGCCCCAAAATTGTTTCTTTAAGTGCTACCAGACAGAACAATTATCCACACAAGGCTGGTTTTAGGGACTAAACGCCCCTCCTTTAAGCTGATGGTGTAGAGGGGTTTCTCAGGACTATACTAAGGAAGGAGTAAAATCAAGAAGCAAATACACCACAAGCTGAATATGGGGTGTGCTCAGCCTGAGCAAGATCCTGCAAAGGCTGAAGGAAGCTTTGGCTGCTGATGTGCTGGAACAGCGGTAGAAGGGCCAGGCTGAATTACAAAGCAGGTTTTTTCTAAGCCTGAATATCCACCACGGTCCCCAAAACCACCAGATAATTGTTCCAAACAACTGAACTTGATCACGGCTTGTCTTTAGTACAGAACCCATCTGGCAGGTAAAGGTCTGCCACCAGAGGATCTGCAGGTGGACCTGCTAGCGGTGCCCCAAACCAGCCTGTCAAACTACAAGCAAGAAAAGGAGTCAACTGCAGGTGCCGGACCCCTTCATATGCTCCACTGGGTGGGAGATTGAAGAGATCTTCTCATACGAACTTACATGGTTGCTCTCTCTCTCTACGTATCATTCATATCTATCACTGGACTCTTCTCTTCCTCATTCTCTGAAGAAAATAACCATCACGGGTGCGTAACACAGGCAGAAATAAACACATGAAATCAATTAGAATCAAACACTTTCTGAAGGTGCTTTACAATCAGTCTTTGACAGAAACTCCATATTACTGATGCAAAAATATTCAACAGCCGCAGTGTTAAAGCAACGACCCTAGGCTGGTGAGCAGGAGTGTTTCAGGGCCCTGGCTCATGATCATAACTTCTTGGATCCTCCTCTTTGTGCTGTATTTTTTATTGCTTAGTCTAATGCCCAGATGTTGTCAGTCTGAAAGTTAAACTGCTTCACTTTTTTCAGTCACCAGCATTTAAAAAGATGATAATATTTATTTCTATATTTAATCAGAAATCTGATCTACTTTCCCCAGTTCGATTCGGAAAGTAAATTGTCCTTATTCTCATGCCTCTGGCACAGCAGCAGGGAGAAGGGAAGTGTGAAGAACAGACAGGGTGAAAACATCAAATCCAAGAAGTTACAAGCCATTTGCAAATCATAATGATCATGCTGGAGAAGCTTCTGTTAAGACTGGAACCAGCTCTAATGCAAGTCCAAAGCTCTGCTGTGATACCATGGTGCACGTGCATGCTCCTGACTCCAAGCTGGGACTGGAAAATTTGACGGCAGTCTGCTTTGCCATGCTGTCTTTCAGAAGATTCAAATAATACTTCTCTAGAGGCTGCCGTCCACCTTTTGCCTTCTGTGATTTTTTGCATACTGCCCATCCCCCCATCCCAAACAGCAGCAAAGGTGCTTCCGTCTGCGTTGTATGCGCCAGCAACACCCTTTAGCAAGCAAGTTCCTAAACTCCATGGAGCAAATACGCTGCTGGAGGTTGGAAAGCCCCAGGCAGGGCTGTATCCCTGGGACTGCTTATCCCCGCTCAGGAATGACCCTTAGAATGTGTGTTTTTGACAGGGGAAGGAACCCATCAGGGGTTCTGCTCGTAGGTAGGGATGCCATGACTGCTGTGACACAGCCAAAACACTCCGTGGGGTCGGGGTCTGTCTCTCCTCCTCTAACCACCCTTAGATGTAGTTTATTAACCCAGCTTGGCTATGAGCAGGGTCAATGTACTGCTTCTCGAAAGGGGGCACGCACCCCCTTCATCCTTGGAAGCTGTTTGAATAGATCTGGATGGCAAAGCACAAGCAGCAGGCAGGACTGCATGCGGCCCAAGAGTGCTGAGCCAGAATCACCCGGGACAGGTATCCGGTGAAGCGGGGAGACAGCAGGACAGGAGGCAATCTGAAGCAGCCAACACAAAGTCACGCCTAGATGGCTAATGTGGATTCCCACCGAAATAAGATTGGTTTCATCATCATCAGCTGCATTTTTACAGGTCCCCAGACCACAAAGAATAGCAGCTCCTGGACCGGCCGAGTGCCAAAACTACCAAATCGATCCTGACCTAAGGCAACAGCTTCCTGCTCTGCAGACCTAAAGGCAGAGCCAAGGCAAGGGGAAGTGCTGTTGGAACTCTGCAGAGGGAAGTGGAGACAAATGGAAAGGTGTGAAGGGCAGGCAAGCCTGAAACACGTCTATTTCATATGTGCTGGTTTGATCACATTTGAAAGGCATTTCTGTTAAAAAAAAGTGTCACGAACCATAGGAAAAAAGCTTACAGCCTGGAGCGTGCAGGGATATCCGGGCCAAGCTGCTGTGTCCAGGGGGACAGTCACCCACTGCTGAGCTCAGCACCAGCGGAAAGCAGAGGGGAAAGCGGAGCAGCAGCAAGCTGCAGGGCAGCAGGCAGGAGGAGCGGGTGCTCCCTGCTCAGCAGCAGAGCAGACAGGACCTTGTTTCCCTGTAAGGCCCCTGACAAAGCCTGGGACGGGGCAGGTCAAACTGGTGCCACAGCTTCCTCACCAGTGAAACAAAAGAGAGAGATGCAAATCAGAATACTTGAAGTCAGGGCAGATTTGTTGCGTATGTTATTCTGTTTATCAGCCACGTTGCTCTCTCCTACACGCTCTTAATAGGACACCTTTAGCTAAGCCAAAGCCTTCACATCTGCAAGTGGCAGAGCAGCTCTCTGAGCCCTGAATGTTGCCCGAATTTCTCCACGGTTCTAGGGGGGATCCAGGCTGGGGCTGGGGCCAGGCATCTGCCATGGGCCCTTGCTGCTGCTGGTCGGTGCCAGAGAAGAGGGTCAGATCTGTCAGAAGCTACACCATGAATTCAACCTGTTTTAATTTTACTAGTTCAGGTCTCCTTGGGCACCCTCTGTTCTAACAGATGAGTAATTTGGGAAGAGTCCATCAGTTTGAGAGGGAAACTGAAGAACGAAACCCACTCTGAATGTTAGATCCCCCCGGGGAAGTTAGACCTGTATCATCTCAGGGCTCTTAAACCCTGGCTGTAAGAGCTTCACCACCTGCAATTCCCCAGCATGGACCAGCACTTACAGGATGGGAGAAAAGGGACTGAGTACTCTAAACAGGTAAGCACAAGGCACCCAGACAACTTCTGAGTTTAGGAAATGATCCAGCAAGCTACCCCCAAACCTTACTTCTGAGTCAGGCTTGCCCTTCATAAGAAGGCATCGAGGCTGCAGTGCGGACCCTCAGAGCTTGAAATGCCTGGAAGCAAGAGACGGGGCTGCAGGTGAAGCTTAAGGGACATCAGGCAGAGTTTGAAGATAGAGATGGGAGGTGGGTACAGAGAAAAGGAAGAGCTGAGCATGAAATATACGACAAGGAGCGCTACGGAGAGCAGGAAAGCTCAAGTGGCACGAGTGGAGAGCTCTGCAGAGGATGACTCAGGCTCGCACACTTCCGTAAGGACTGGCTCAAAGCCAAGCTGGGCCTGCTCTTACACACCTCTGTGGGTCTGGCACCGCTTGATGGTGTCAATAAGCTCCCAAGAAGAACTGAGACCAAGCTGTGGCCCCCCCTGGCTCCCACTCTCTAGAATGACACAGCATATGAGGTCCAGGCGTGACCAGGGAGGTCCACACTTTTGGCCTCACCCACTGAGCACTGACTATCTGGCAGATGACCCAGATTTCCTGCTTAAGCATTCGTTTCAAGAGTATCAGCAACATAACACAAGGGGTTAGCTTAACCTTTGAATTCCCTGCACCCTTGGGATGCTTTCAAAGCCTCACAATCCATCCCACAGATCTGTTTGGGAAACTCCCTGGTGTGTTTTAAATTCATCTGAAAGCACCTCGGACTGGATTAAGAGCTATCTAACTCAGGATGGGTGGAAGAGCATTGGTGTTTGTGTGTCACTAACTCCACAACTCTTTAGCATGGGTGTGAGTTTATCTGAGGAACTTCATGTAACTTTTGAGCATCTCCCCTGGGATGAACTGAGCTGCATGCAATAATATAAATGATTCCATCAGATGCGGCATGCTGTGCAACGCCCAGTCTCCAGCCACGTCACAGTCGGGATGTCTGTACTACACAGAGTCACACAATCTCACCTGGCTCTCAGCACTCAATGGAAAACCTTCTTTATCTTTTGAATGAAGTTCTTCAGCCGTGCTGCCATCTGAAGTTACAGCTTCCAAGAAGTTTGATGGGACAAGCCCTCTCTGTTGGTTCAGCTCTCCCTGAAATATCAACGTTCAATTCTCACATCAGGTTTCCTGGCTAACGGAGAAATAATAAAGAGAAAAGCAGTCCCACGCAGAGAAGGCCAGGCTATGGTCTGAGAGAAGCCCAGGACCACACTTACGTTGGAAGGATCCAGCAAACTTCACCACTCACAATTCTTGCTTAGTTGTGGAACAATTCAGAGTACAAAACAAAGAGGAGAGTAAAGGAAGAAAAGATGGCAGCAAGCCATGACAAATGTATTCCAGCAACATGGTCACTTCCACAAACTCAAAAAAATTCTGCTGTTAGCCCAGAAGCAATTGGAACATGACTCTGCCACAGGCTTTCTAAAGGCATTTGATTTGATTTGGTAATTATTTAGGTTTTTAAAGAATGAGGCACTACTGATACAGTATCCTGTAGGCATTTTCTCCGTGCTCATTAAGGTCCAGAGCTGTAAACCAAGCTTGGCTGTATTCCTAAAAATTGTCTCCAGTTCAACAGCAGGCGGTTGGGTGAGACAAAAACAAGCCCAGCCACGCTGTCTGGCCAACACTATAAAAGAAGTCAAATGAAACATTCACAATGACCCCTCTGGACTTTACCTGGAGCTGAACCTAACTTTGATGTGTGAAGACACGCTGCTTTCTGTGCAGGAAGAGGTGGATGATCCAAGGGCCTAGGATTGTGTCTAGCACACAGCTTGTTGGCAGGCACAGTCCTCAGGTATGCACAGTAAATTAAACAGACAGCAGTGCCTGTTGAAGTTCATATGTTGAAGCATGGCCAGATGGGGGTCAGCAAACTTTTTTATTCTTATGGTACCGCTTTAGCCTCCTGCCCTGGATGAGACCACACATCTGCAGCTGATGCATGTACAGAAAAATGCATTCTAGGCTTTGGGAAACCTGCACTCAAGTTATGCCAAGAAAAAAACCTCAGAACCATTTAGATATTGGGTTTACAGGAGGAGGGCGGATTGCCAGGAACAATCTGCCCCACACTAGGCAGATACGGGTCTATTTTTTTTCCAAAAGCAGAATATTTTGTTCCCTGATTTCTGCTCTCCTGCCACTAGATGGACCTCAACGATTTCAGATGTAGCCACAGGACCTTCCCAACCCCTGTACTTACGTAATAGAATCCATCATCATCCATGGACCCAAACACAGTGATAATGTCCCCTGCACTGAAAGTCAGTTCAGCCTGCAAAGAGCAAGAGAACAATGGTCACAGGAGAAGCAATGCCTGGAATTTCTCACCAGAAACACGAGGTCACCCTGGGCTTCTTGCACAATCTCAGTGTGAGGGAGGAAGACCACTGTGTTAAGACTTGCAGGACCAGGATGCAGAAGGGCAGCCAAAGCTGGTAACTGTCAAATTCGCACTGAATAAGGAAGCATTTCGTAAGTTAAGACAAGACCAAAGCCTGCTTCTTAAACCAATTTTAATAAAGCTTTGAAACAGTACCTACCACCTGTTCTGGAAAGGTACGTGGAGAACAAGCACCAGAAATACCTTTCACTTCCATAAATATCAGTACTAAATCCCGCTCCCTGGGATGAGGCTGTTCTGTACGCAACGCTCAGGGATTAGTCACTAGCAGGAATGCATACAAAAGGGAACATCTGACCTGGAAACAGAACTTTACTGCACAACACACGTGACCCTTCACCATCAGATCTGTCTGTCCCATCAGCCATCCCAGCATGTGCTCCATGCAGCACAAGACCACAGGCAAAGGGCTTCTAATGTAAGAAACTGCTCAGTTACAGCAAAAAAGCTGCTCTAAGATAGCAAAGGTGGAGTCTCCAAACAGGCTGTGTCCCGCTCAAGACACACTGGCTTTCTATGCACTTCACAGAAGTGTTAGCTGGAAGGAACCTACTTCTAACATATTTACCTTATTATATCCCCACTACTCAATTTATCTCTGGAGGCTGCAGATTCCTACTGTTGGCTGTGATTTACTTTGTTCCAGCAGAAAGAAACTTGCAGGGAGCTTCACTCGCAGGCACACAGAAGGGCACAGCTCATCCTACTACATCTTGGTGCAAGTTCACAAACAGCAGCTGCAGGCTTCTAGTAAAACAGGTGACCAGATTTTACGGGAGGGTGAACCAGGAGCATCTCCAACAATACAACAGAACTGCACTGGTTTGTTTCAGTAATGTGAGCTCTGTCCACAGGGAAGGTCCTACGAAGACCAAATCACTGCAACAAGTACAGTCATCTTCTTGTTGACAAGGGCTCAAAAGTGTTCTTTGGCCAGATGTGTGAATAACTATATGGATGCTGGTTGACACACGCTTTCATTGTATCTCTCCCAAGATAATCCATCATCCCTAAAATACTCTGTCCTCAGAAGCAGCCTGTCTTGCTCATGAGACACTCAGTTTGGGAGGCGAGCATACTCTAAACGCATGGAAAGACTCTCAATCCAAAACCCACGTTAATGTTTGCTCAGAGTAGACTAACACTGATATGGAGAAACAGAGAACAGAACTTGTTCTAAATTAGGAATGGTTTCTTTTGCAGAAAGGATTCTGCATTGCAATCCTCCCACCTGAAACAGACCTATCCACAAAAATATTGTTTGGATTGTATGTAGGGTGTGCTTGAAAAGAGGACCAGTCAAATCAATCAGAGCCAGGTCTTCTTGCTGGAACAAAGATCTACACAGCTAGTTGACACAAAAGCATGCTCCAGGGCACGCTCACCTCAAGTATCAGAAGTTCATTCAAACCTTTAAGCAGGTTTTTCCTTTTACCAGAGGGCACCCTAGATCAGGGCAGGGGCTGCTTCCTCCTGCCCCAGATCTGCTAAGTCCTGCCTAAGCACCAGAGGACACCCCAAGGCCATGAGATGCTCACATAGTTTCACTGAGACACATCCTGAAAACCATTAGAGTATGTTGCTTCATATTCCTCACTATATACTATATAATACTATGTAACACTCTTGTATAATACTCTTGTTTTTGACCAAAGTGATAAGTGTCTTGGGATAGAAGAGATTAAAATAAGCCCATAAGAGGGGTGAGCAGCTGGTTGTTACCTCTACATCTGCATTTGGAGAGCTCTCCTTAGGGTTATAGTCAAAGACAGCCACCATACGTTGAGGAGTCAGCAGTTCAGCTTCAAAGTCCTGATGCTTCTGGCCTGCAGGACAAAAATAAAAGAAAATAGCCTGAGATGGAGGTTCTAAGACAAAATCCCAAATCACAGCAACTCCTTCACTGTTCTTGGAATGGGCTGAGCAAAAAGAATACTCGGGGGGAAATGAATGGAAATTAAAGGAGAGCGAGACTTCAGAGGCCCGAGGTAAAGCAGTTTTCTGATCTCCTGTATCATCTCACAAGCACAGAACTGGGGACATCTTCCCACTCCAGCACCCTGGTGTCCTGTCTATATCCATGAGAATGTTTTGTTTTCTTTTTATACACACGCATATCTATATATATATACACACACACAGAGGACAGCAGTCTCTTCAGTGTCTCAAATGGACATTTCTCCTCCCTCCATGCAATGCTTTGCTATTGAGCTACAAAATTTTTCCTCCAAGTGTCAGGGGAACAGCCAGAGGGGACAGCATGGACTGGCAGCCCAGCCACAGCAGCACAGAGCTCAGCACAAAGGGACAGGCAGGGAACATGCTGCATCCTCACAATCACCTGCCTGCGCAGCCCCACCACTGACAGACTGCTCTGAGTCTACAAAAGCAAAGTCCAGTGCTACAGGAAACACACGCTGCCCAGTCCTTCATCTTACAGATTTAATTGCGGCTTCAGGTCAACGCTGAATAGCCTAGTAAGGGGTTTGCAGGCTTGGCCCCTCTGGACATCAACAGATGACTGTGCACCTAAGCAGAGTGAGCACCTCCTCAAGGAACCTGGGATTTTAAGGACTGCAGCATCAGTCAGAGATTTCCCTGCTTCTCCAGAGCACAACCATGCAAGCGCTGTACCTTCAAACCCCCCTGTTTAGTCAAAGACCACTGCACACGCTACTAAATAAAATAAAACTCTTCTTTCCCAGGAATGACCACTTTCTTACAGTGCTCTGAAGGGTCTCGCATTGGCCCTTGAGTGCAAAACCCAACTGTATTATGACGGCACAAATGTACCAATCATCTCAGGAATTCTCACCTGGATGAGCCTTGTACTTCTCCTGTTTATCCAGCCCTGCTAGGGGAAGGAAACATTTCATCAGTGGGTATTCATCTTTCAAAAGTGACCACACCACACAAGTGACAAACAACAATAAAAAGAACAAAGACCACGTCAGCAAACAACAGAAGCAAACAGTTCATGCAACTCAAAGTCTACATCAGTAACCATGGCTCAGGGACATAAGAGGATGCAGAGGTCAAGCTCCAAAACTATAAAAGACATCACTGTTGTTAAAAACTTAACACCAGCACAGGGATGGGCTCTCTTTCCACTTCCTAGCAGTTGTACAGAGACAAACATCTGAGGGTCCTGTAAGCAAGTAGTAAAAATTCAACGCAGTCTGTAATCCTATTGCAAAAAATCAAAGAGGAAGCAGTGGGTGACACAGACCTTTCTTGGAGCGCCTAGGTTTTGGAGGAGGGACGGTTTGGCGGCGTGGAGGTGGAGAAAATGTGCCATTTCCTTAATAAAAATCCAAAAAAGCAAATAAATAGACAAGAGAAACAGACAGTGAATGGAAAGTGAAAAGCATCTTGAAGAGTGAACAGGCAACAGAGTCGCATGATGTGCCTTCCCCGGGAAGCAGACACCAGGATTTCTACGGGCAAAGCCCAAATCTCCATTTCTCGCACGTGGACTCAGATGAGGCATGATCCACATCCCAAATACACACAGAAATCCACACTGTATTTATGCCCAGCAGCCATACCACAGCACACATCACACAGACTTCCCTACTTTGCTGCACTTTATCCTTCAGAAGCAGCATCACCAGGATAAGACAAAACCTTGTACCACCAACACCTGAAAAATGCCAAGCGACGTGAACCCCATCAGCTCACTCAGGGGGGAACAGACCCTGGGAGGTCTCTAGCTAAAACCTCTGCAGTGGGCAGGATCAGCACTAGACTAGTCCCCAGGTGAGCCTGCAGAAGGAGTTCCCAGGCCAACTCCTCTGAGGCATTTTCTTAGTCACGAGCTTATAATACAGGTTTATGGCATTAGAAAGACAACAGAGGTACCTACATCCTGTCTGCCTAAGGAAAGAAGGTTTATTCTCCGCACACACGTGTAAGGTATGTTTTTTTCACTACCACCGCCCTCCTGAAAACTTTCAAACCCACTATGTTTCATGAAGTCTCAGAGCTATTAAGTTCCTTTATTCTTCTGAGAGTCCACAGTGGGGCAGGGGACAGAGAGCCTTGCATATCCATGTAGGGACAAAGACTGCCATAGGCATCGAGCCATCTCCGAGCACCAGAGGACACATGCAGGAGAAACATTACGAGCGTCCCAAGTGAGAAAAAGCCTTGCTCAAAACCCTCCTCTCCCTAGACATGAGAGAGGCCAAAGGACACAAACCTACTAAAAAAATCACATCACAGCCACAAAGTGACAGCAGCAGGCCCCTTTGACCCCTGTGCTCCTCAGGATCAACCTTCCAGAGCCCCCCATTTAGGAGCTGGGCACTGCCAGCCCCATAGTCTCTAGGGCTAGATCCTGGGTCTCACCACAGGGAAATGGGAACAAGTTGGATAGCTTCTTTTTTGTTGCTTGGTGGTTTTCTTTGGGTTGGTTGGTTTTTGTCTCCACTGACCGGCTCAGTCAACGTCAGGGCTTACCTTTGCCATCAGACCCCCACTTGTGCTGTTTCACCCTGCTGAACTGGTAGGGAAAGGGTGGCCAGCCAAAACAAGATTTTCCTCATGTTTTAACAAGTGGAGCAGGTCAAACAATTGTCATTGGTAGCAGAGAGTAGCCAGAGAGGTGCAGGATGAGAGATGAGAGGGACAAGGCATAGGCACTGGTATACCAACGTGTTGACAGCAGTCTGGGGGCAGCTCACAGCCTCCAAGCCACAGCCTAACCCAGCCTAGGCTCAGATGGTTCCCAGGAAGGTTCCTCTCCTCTCCCTGAGCACACAAGGGGGAAGAAACAGCAAAGTCTCTGCAGTGCATGAAGCACTGAACCACATTCTGGGAGAGAGAGAGGAGGAGCCCAAGGACCAGCTCTGTTCCTTGTCCTCTCCTGCTTGCCTGCCCTGCTGTCTCACACTCTTCCTCCCCCTTGCCCACAAAAGCTTCTCCCCATCTTCCTCCATATTCCCAAGTCACAGATTCTCCCACCCCGGAGCAGTGTCACCTCTATGGTTCCATTACAGACTTGCAAAACAAAGGAGAGAACACAAAAGTGGAAACTCTCATTCACCTCTTTCAGCTGCTCTTCAAACTTTTTTGTTTCCCCTCCTCTAGCGAGGATCAGCCTCACTCACACTCCATGCCAAGTTCACAGATGAGATGCCTCAAGTACAGGAGCACCACCAGCAGCTGTAAACGCAGCTCTGAGCAGCTCTGCGCTGCAGTAGAGATGGGTAGGAACTGAGACCTCAGAACACCTGCCTCCCTCATCCATCGAGACCTCCCTCCTTGCTACTGCAATAGCCACTAAAAAAGCCTTCAGATCCCAGGGACCAGCCCTAGAGATCATTTTGGTGGGCTGCACTGGCCACACAGTTTGACAGCACGACTGAGCTTTTCACACTTCAGCAAGGAAATATGCTGGCAACAGCACAGCACACACAGAAAGGAGATACAGTACCTACGCTCTCCACTGCTGTGTCAGCAGGAAGGAATCCTTGCTTCAGGAGCTGCTTCTTGATTTCATTGTTCTCCACCTGGACTTCGGACACCATGTTACAGGGAATGTACCCTTCCCTTCCTGCGCATTCGCCCCTGTAAAAGCCATCAGCATCCTTGTCTCCACACACCTGCGAGGGAAAAGACAGGCCAGAGACTGTTTATGCTACAGGGACTGAGACAGGAAAGAGAAAGGGCAGCTACGGAAACTCCCAAGGTGATATGAGGAAAGAGAAAAGGAAGCTAAGGAAACTCCCAAGGTGACAGAGGCTCTGCCTCCCAGGGTTTGCGCTGTCCCTGGAACATCAGATGGATCTGTACAGAGTAGGAGACATTCACTAAGGTGTGCTCTTACTTTCAGGATCTGCCCCTCCTTGAACGGGAGCTCCTCTTCTGCTGCATCAGGGTTAGGAGACATAGAAACGGGATCGTAATCAAAGAGAGCCATAAATATCCTAATGCCATCATCTTTAACAGAGGTTTCTGAAGCCGAGCTCCTGGGACGACCTGCGTGCAGATGGGGACACACCAGAGACAATGTCAGCACCGTTCCCCCACCATAACCCTGCACAGCTCAAATACCACCCACTCGCCTCTCCCCTGCCGTTCCCAACGGCCTCCCTCACTCCTGCTGCCCGCCTCTCTCCCCCTTGCCCACTCACCTGGACTGGAGAGCAAAGGTTTCTGCATTTGGCTTCTTCTTACGCTCTTGTTCCCTCTTCTGCTGGGAGCCTGCCAGGCAGCCGTGCCAGGCAGCTCCTGGCCCCTAGCATCTCTATTACCGGACGCCTGCAACAGGAACCACCAGAGAGTTAGTAGCAGCCTCTGCCTCCTGCCTCGTGTGAACAGTGCTCAGCCCAAACGCACCCCACAAAGAGCAGCGCATCCAAATGCAACATTCCTCTTCAGGGACACTCTAGAGCTGAAAATACCACAGGAGTTGGAAAACAGAACTAAGTACAGGCAGGGAGCCTGCCAGGCACCAGAGATGATCCCTTTGGTGAGCATGAGGACGCAGGAAAGGGCATTTCAAGGGGAGGCAATGACATTACAGTCATCATCTACGCAAAGCTTGCACAAATCAGTTTATTTCACCAGGGATTTGCATTTGGGTCCCACAGCCTCCTGCTGTAGGGAGGAAGACCCAGTGCGAAAAGGAATACTGCATCGGTGACACTCGGTCAGTTAGCAGGAAAAGCAGAAGCAGCTAATACAAGAAAAGCCACGGAGCAGCACAGAACTACAGAATCTCTCAGATATTCTTCCAGACAATCCTAGAGAAGGGTCCTTTCTCTGGACAACACTGAACAAAGCAAGATACAGGCAGGCCAGGGAAGCAGAGGGAAGCTGACACCACTGCAAGCTGCTTCAAAGCCAGAATAGGAAAAGTCACCCAACCCTTTTGTGCAAGGAGGTGCTACGTATTCCCTTCGAAGGATGTTCGAGCCTCCTTCTCCAGCCAGGTGACTTACAGTCCAGCTCCCAGCCCTGCTCCTCAGAACTGCTCTCACATCTCAGTGCTTCCTTCTCCCAGCAGAAGGATCGCAGGCGCCGGCTCGGAGACCCAGCCCACTCCATACCCTGCTCTTCCACCGTCTCCAGTCTGGTCAGGTCCCTTCTGCCGTCCGTGCGGGCAACCTCAGATCGACTGGAGCAATCCTCAGATCGACTGGAGCAATCACTCCACTCGCCTGGGCAGCTCTGGGACCTTTCTGGCCACAGCCTGTTCTCAGTGGGGGACGCACAGGTCGAATCCTGATCATCTTCAGAGTCATACTCAATGTCTATTTCCAGGCTCCTGGAGCTGGAGCAGTGTGTTGCCATCATAGCAGGTTCTGCAAACCCTGAAACCACTGCTTTCCTGTGGTTTTTTCGTAAGGTGCCTTGTCTGGCACGACTGTACATATCAAACCCCTCCTTACCACCAGCACTGCTCACAACGTTCAGCTCTTCCCTGAGGCTAGGAGCTCTGTATAACCCGCCTCCCATCTGGCTGCAGTTGCCCAGTAAACGACTGCAGTGCTCTGTTGAATCATTCTGTCTCTTCCTACCCATCTCAGGTCGACTCCGGATCTTCTCTCGATAATTATTTCCCTTTTTCTTGCTCCAAGTGGGACTTGCCCCAGTCCCAGACTTTGAATAATTTTCCTGGTAGTCCCAGTTCCAGTTTGCCTTTTTCTGACTCCAGCCCAGCTGCACAAAGGTAGGATTCACATGGTCGGCATCCTCTCTGCTCTCCTGAACGCCACGCTCCTCCCGTGGAGCGTGAGCAGACAGATCCAGGGAGGTATTACTCCCGTCTGCCTTTAGAAATGTCTCCTTGATGTTGAGCGGCTTCTCTGTCCTTCCTGAATGGCAGGTAAGCATTTCCAAGGAGCCCTGCGGGTCTGCCTTTTCCTCTGTAACACACTTCTCATCTTCATCTTCATCCTCATCTTCAGTCACTTCAGGGATGCTAAATAATTTCTTGCTGTGGTTCTTCTGAAGAGGGAGCTCTAGTATCCTCTCCAGAATCTCCTCATCGCTGTCAGTATCACAAAGATCCATCTGTACCCAGCCCCCGAGAAAAGCCACAGCCAGGACAAGCAAAGGAAAAAAAAGAGAGGAAATAAACATTAAAAAGAGTCAAAGTTACAGCTGATTCCCTCCCAGCACAGCAGAATGGAACGGCGACTGTGGTCTGCAGCAAAGCAAGGGGAGGAAGCAAAGCGCTATGAGTCTTCTGGAAAAAGACAATCAGATGAACTAGCGATGCAGCACAAAGCGAGAAAAGCCAATGCATGGAAGAGCTCCCTCCCAGCCTCTGCCTCTACACACACAGCTGCCTGCAGCACCTTTCATCCTGCCTGATAATTCCCTGCAGCTTCAACGTCCCCAGCCTGGGACGACAGGGAAGAAGCAGCGCAGTTCCTCCACGGCTGCTCTAGAGCTCAGGGGGTTCCTCCCTCCGTGGGGATGGGTCTCACAGCCTGGGCTCACACAAGGACTCACAGTCCTCCCTTACCTCTGTCCTCATACTGGAACAGAAGGAAGTGACCCTGTGCAGCAAGACACCCCCTGGAGATGTCGCTGCTGCAGGAAGACCGTCCCTAGGCCCTTCCCATCGTCTGCCCAGGTCCGGCTCTGCAGCAGCTCACTGTCTGCAAATCCAGGGGACTGGAGCTGCCACAAAAACACGCAAAAACTCTTTACCTCAAAGGGGTCACACAGACTTGGATTTCACTTGCAGCTGGGTAAGAGCCTGCCAGGTTACACAAAACTTTTGGGAAAACACAGATGAATTTTAAAATTAGTCTTGGATCAACCACAGAATTTTTGTTTTGTCTATTACTACATTCATACTTGTAGTGGGTTAAGCAGAGGGGAGCTAATTTTTTTTTTCCTTTTCTCCCTTCTCTTCATAAACAGCTAGCAAGAAGCTATGTTTTGGATTCCTGCTCAGGAGAAAAGCTGATACGAAGAGAACATTTATAGTTATTGCTAGGATACCCTCAAGGACAAAATACATTCGGTCTCTCTTCTCTCCATAGACAGAGCGGGGGGGGTGAGAGACAGTCCGGCTTCTAGCTTGGGATTTGCTTTTAGGTCAAGATTGAGAA
>VZTO01016663.1:55304-124517 GCA_013400615.1 Syrrhaptes paradoxus | reverse complement strand
TTATCTCAACCCACGAGTCCTCTTTGCCATTTACCTCTTTAATTCTCTCCCCTGTCATTGGGTGGGGGCAGGGACTGTGTGAGCGGGTGTGTGTGGTTGGGCCCCCAGCCAAGGGCCAACCCGCCACAATACTGAAAAAAAAAAACAAAAAAGGTAGAATCCTAGATGCATAGTGTAATTTAGGTTGGAAGATTCCTCCGGAGGTCTTCTCCTGACAATTTATACCATGACATCTTCTAAAAGCATTTACAAATAGTTTACAGAGTATATGTAGCTACTCATGTTTGAAGCTACAGACATGAGCAGGCCTGTTTGGACAGAAATTAAAAACTGAACCACAGTGTGGAAAAAAAGGCAGTTTAAGCTGCCTATTGATTTCTCCAACCTCCATAACTTTTTCAAAGAAAAAGCTGGTCTTGAATTATACTCAGAACTGGTTGAGAGGGCCTCCAGAGGTCTCCAGTTCCATCTCCTAATAGCAGCAGGACTGTTGCCAACAGTAAATCAGTGTCTTTGCGTAGCTGAGCCTTGAAAACACCAAAGAACAGAGATCCCCCACCCCTCTGGGGACCTGTCCAAGTCTGCACCACCCTCCTGGGAGAGAAGTTTGTACTCATCTCCAACATGAGCCTCCCAAACAGTAACTCATGACTGCTGCCTCTTTTTATATCATCTGCCATGAACAAGACAACTTTGGCTCTCTCATCCTTTTAACCATCCTTCAAATAGCCAGAGGCAGCTACCAGATCTCCTGTTAGCCTCTTCTTTGCCAGACCAAACAAGCCCAACTTCCTCAAACTCTCGACAGGACGTGCACTCTAGGCTCCTACCTTGTTAGCACCAATTAGTAAGAGGCAGAATTTATAAATGAAACCATAAAAGAAGTCCAGTAAGACTTATTTTCGCTGTTTACAAAGTTGTGGCTTTTGAGGTTTAATATAATAAATGGTTTCAGAAACGAAACAACTTATTTAAGGTTAAACATTTTAAAAGCAGCACCCCTCCATTCTTTCATCAGCCAAATCCTCAAAGAGTTAGCTGAGGAGCCTTGAGATAACCCAAAATGTTACTAAATACACAGAATCCTAGAAAACAGCTCTGCTATGTCCTTCCCCACTTCACTCACCATTTTCCTTCACTCTATAAAGCACTATTGGGAGCTCTGTGCCCTAAAGCTTCCTGCCCCTGATGTCCTCTCCCCATTCAGCATCTTGTCATGTTCACATCTCGACTTCCCACTGCCAGAACAGGACACAGTCACTTCATCAGGTCAAGAAGCACCAGTTTGCTCAACTCAATAGGATGTGCTTGGGGGTTTGATGTTTCCTTTTCAGAAAGGAAAAAACCCAAAACATTCAGGCCAACAAAACAACCAGGAAAAAGAGACAAAGCACAGCATTCCTGACTGTTCTTATTTCCTCCTTTCTCCTCCCAGGGAAAATGTTTTTCTTCCATTTTTTACCAGTGCAATCCCAACAAGTGGAAGCCCTTTCAACAAGTCCTTCCCAGGCAGCCCCAGCACCTCCAGCCACCAAGCTCTCCTGGGGCTCCCGACATGCTGCACATCCAACCTCCCCACCCGGGAAGCAGAACCCCCTTCAGAAGGGGAAAAGGAGCAGCAGCAAATTTACTCCAGATTCAGCACTGTCTGCTACCGACCATTTAACGTTCACCAGATCCATCCCATCTGCGCCACAGGCTAGCAGCCACACAGGTCAGCATCACTGAACTACAGCTGTTCTTTGGTCACATACAAGAAATTAGGGTGTTTTCTTGTTTATAGGCATATCACACTTTCTGAAAAATCTTTCAAATTTCTCAGTCATTCAACCTTAATACTTTCCCCTGTGCACACTCAGCTCAGCTGCCATAATTTGCCCAATTCCACACCACCTTCCAGCCGTGCAGTTTTAAGGACATCACTTGTCACCGATGCATTATAACACACTAACTAGCTTTAACTGAACTTGAAACATAAACTAACATTACCACTCATCGTTCAACTCAGTCTTTCCTCACTTGCAACATCTGCTTGGGCCCTCACACGGGCCAGTGTCAGTTTTATTTTCCACTTTGTGGATGGGATCCAGCCTGCTCCCCAGAAATGTCAGCTCCTCTCTTTACTCTTTTTTTTAACCTGGTGGGTATTGCTTCAGCGTCCTGGCAGGAGCTAGCCATGCCCTCTTGCTTCACTTTTTATTTTAATTTTATTATTTAATTTTAGAAAAAATTTCTTCACTGCAAGAGTGCTCAGGCATTGGAACAGGCTGCCCAGGGCAGTGGTGGAGTCACCATCCCTGGAGGGGTTCAAGAAACGTGTGGATGTGGTGCTTCGGGACATGGGTCAGTGGGTTGGGTGGGGTTGGGTTGACGGTTGGACTTGATAGTCCTTGAGGTCTTTTCCAGCCTTAATGATTCTGTGATTCTATGGTTCTATGATTTGGCTGCAAAGCCACGGCTCCACTCCTACAAGCCATCAATTCATCCCCACAGACAGCACCAAGGTCTGCGCCAAGATATTCACATTCAGGAGTGCCTGAGGGACTGAGGCCAAAAAATCCCATGCCTGTTCTGCCTCAGGAGGGAAGGTGGGTTGGTACAGGATCTACAGATGGGTGGACTTTACAGATCCCTGCGTGCTCACTGTTTGTATCTATATCAAGAACTTGATTGATAGGATTGATTTTTACCCTGGGTTCTAAAGTTCCCATTACATCGTGTGTTTTTCCAACTAATTAAACCCTGGGTACATCCATTACATATCAACGCTCTTCCCTCTCACAAAGAGCTTGCATTTGCACTAGCTTAAGACAACACCGGCAGTAAAAGCAGGGAGGTGGCAAGTCAGCCAAGCACTGCTGACAGTGCTGGGCTCAGACTGGCACCTCCTCCTGTGAGCTGATGGCATGGGATGGCTGCACTGGGGCTCCCCGCAAGCATTACTCTGCTACAGGTTACCTTTTCCCCATTGTCCCGGTAACACGGTTCATTCTGGTCCCATTTCTTGTCTTCCAGAACTTCTGAAGACAGTTCATCTTCCTCCTCCTCTTCCAAAATATCAGAAAGGTCAGAACTACGGTTGTGCTCAGCAAAAAGGGTCAGCTGTCGTCTTCCCATTTCAGACATTTTTTCTTCTTGCTATTGAAAAGCAAAACAGTTTTCTCAGACACTCTGTTTCAGCAATAAAGCAGCATTTTACCTTTCTCTAGTTCGCATACAGCTAAAGTGTGGCAGGAAATAAATTTGACAGCACCCAACGCAACAATTGGCACTTATGTACACACACACAGAGACACACAAAACTGGCAGACGCGTTTTATAGCCTGCAGCAGAACAGTACCGCACAAGACTGTAAAACCTAGGGGGGTCAAACACAATCCACACCCCTCCACGGGCAGAGACATTCAACCAAGGTTAAACAAACCTCTCTTTTCACTCTGGACATTTCTTTCATCACCTCCTTGCCAGGGGACAACCTCAGGAAGTCCTGGCAGCTGCTCCCACCCACTCTCGAGTCTTGGGAGGTGTCTTCCATCCCTTCAGCCTGGATGGGGGAGGGCAGAGGCTCTGGGCTCAAGCGCTTCTCCTTTGCCTCTTTCTCTCTTTCAGCACTGGGACCTTTTGGTGACTCTTCCACAGAGCACACATGGCAGGTCTCCATACTTATCTTCAGACTACCGTTAGATGGGCTTTCCAGCTCTGGTGCTTTGGTTACAGATTCCTCCACCTGGGAAACAAACAGTGAAACCTGGGAGAGATGCCATCCAACACTTGTGAAGCAAAATGGGGCCCCTACCGCCCAAAACTCTCCGAGAGAAACACCACGTATTCTGCGCCGTGGGCACACAAAGACTTTAGCAGGCAGTTTGCAGCTGGGAAGGTTGGCCAGCTCTGGAACAAACCCCTTCCTGTCACTAGTTGCAAGCAGGCCCCAAGTCTTTCCACTGCTGGGGCTCTGGCCATCGCACACGGCTCCCATAAGCCACAGAAGCCTATCAACAGTAACGAGGTTTAGAGCCACAAGAAGAGCCCAACGTATACAGCGAGGCCACTTCCCACTCTTATGCACCAGAGGAACGTCCTAAACACCAGCTTGCAGATTAGTTTGAGCTGGAGGTGGGGATATTACCCCAGTACTTCCCGGAGCTGCTAAGGGCTGTGAAGGGGAATCAATGAAGAACGTACACAGAGAGCACAACTGCACAGATGTGTGGTTAGGTCACCTAGTTGTATTACAGAAATTGCAAATTTTGGTCTGTTTTTCAGTCATTTCAGTCCAGTGTTTAAGAAAACCTTTGGAAGATGAAGCAGTGGAACCCCAGGAACGAGGAGAGTAAGGCAGGTGACCTTCACCAGCCACCCCCGTCTCTAACCCTCACTCTAAAGCAAGGCAGCCTCCGCTGGATTTTGCAATGGAGCATAACCTTGTCCTTATGTACTAGCCACACCTTAAAAATATTTACAGGATTGGATCCCTAGGGAAAGTCAGACATGGCAGTGCCTCGTTCCTAAACGTGCCCTGGGCTCAGGCAAAAGCCAGACAGATCTACATCTCATGTTTGGTCTGACAGCTAGGATCCCTCTGTCCTGCTTCTCTTTGTTGACAGCCACGCAAAGACACACATCTCGAAGGCACACATCTTGAGCAAGAAGGACGATTTGCACCCTGGAAGCACCCATTTTGCTCCACTGATTACAAAGGAGGCAAAGCGACCCACCCACATGCAGCCACCTACCCCAGACATTTAAATGTGGGCTAATGAATCAGAACAATTGACCTGAGGTACTGTGAGCAGCAAATGATCACGGGTTGAGGAATGATGATTGAAATTTTAGACTCAGCATCTCAACTCTTCTGTGTATTTAGCTGGCCTTTGGTCTTGGGCCCACACAGCCACTGGTGCTCCAGCAGTTATCAGAAGGCTTCCCTGCTTTTGTCTAATCCTGAGCCTTTGCAAGCTCACGCTGCCAAGATTAATAAGGTCATGCGGAATATGGCAGTTCGAAGCAGTCCCCCGAGTCCCCGATGTCAGAGGTCAGAATGGGTAAAAGATCCTTTCTCCTGATACAATACATCACACACCAACAGGACCCACTTCCATCGTCATAGAGTACCTTATAGACCACTTCCCTGTTGTCTTACGGGGCTCTCAGACATCCTCACCACTGTCCTAAAAAAAGCCCTGAAAGCACTCACCTGTCCTACAGGATTCTAAATACCCTACGTCATGACAGCTTGACAGTTCTTCTCCAGGAATGGCCACCCCGCTGTGCAGCACACTAAGGTGCCCCATCGTGCCAGAGTTTCTACTTGGCCTTGCACAAGCCCACTAGAATGGAGAAGAACTCTTCAAATCAGAGAGCACAGCAATGCCAGGCTAACACTGACATCAACCTCAGTGGGAACATTCTCTTCACCTTCAATCTCTGACAAATTCTTGCTTTCCCGACTCTATTCCTGGTCTGCTTGCACACGGGAGGATCAAGCAGTGAGCTTCATCTGCTCTCCAGGTGCACACCAGCAGCCAATACTCCTTGCTGGTTTGCCAGCTGCTGGATGATAGCCCAAAGGCAACAGTGGGTAACAGAAAGATGCTCAGTGGCATTTCATTCCATTCCCCAAAATGATCCATTCCCCTCCCCAGCATATGTGATTCTGGGCAGGAGATGTAAGCACTTACCTGCACCTTTGTCCCTTCATCCAGGCCTTTCAATTCTGCTTCCCCTGAAGGGACAGGCTCCGCGCCCTCACCGGGGAGCACGGTGCTGCCAGCTTGCTGCGGAGGCACAGTCAGGCATTTCTTGCCTTGTGCAGTGTCTGATCCCTGGGGGGAAGTGCCTAAAACCTGCACCAAGGAAGCACTGGGAGAGGAGAGGTGTGGCGGTGAAGAGGCTTTCTCTGGCAGAGATCGCACTGAGCCATCGTGGCTGGAGGAGAGACCAGGCAAACTGGCATCTGAGTTATCAGTGGGAACCTTTTGTCGAAGCAGGAGTGCAGCTGTTTGGTGCTTGGCTGGGCTGCGTGCAGGCATAGGGCCCCTGGGTTCTCCACGGGACAGTCTAGAGGTAAAAGTGGTAGAAACAGCAGAATCTGAAGGTGAAGAGTGGTGACAGGCTCGCAGCAAAACTGAGGAAATCTGGGCTGGAACTGAATCCACCGACTCCCCGTACAGAGACATCGTTCTTACAGAAACCTCCCGGCACACCTGGAACATCTGAAGCTGGGACAAGTCCACCAGGACACTCCCAGCTGTTGGGGAAGTAACTTCTATCACCTGCAAGCAAAAAAAAAAAACCAAACCCAGGGAGCACTTATTTATTGTGCACAGCTCAGCCCCTCCGAGAACGACAATTCCTGAACCCAAAGTCAATGACAGACCCCAAAGCTCTTGAGAGCAGGCATGCAGAATTCCCACCCTTCTGCACAATGTTAGGGAGGAACAAACAGTAAAAAATTGTTACTATAACCATTTGAGAAACTGGATAGTCTATAAAGTATTACTATATTCCCTCCTTCTCCAGGTTTTAACTCTCCTTGTTCCCTATGGTTTAAAAGGCCATCCCTTTTTTTTTTGCCTCCCGTTCACCTACCTTCCCAGACTCCTCCTTTTTTGACCTGTATAGTGGAAAAAACATTTCCATAACAAAAGAGGAATCATCCAACACACCCTGTTTTACACTGTGCTCCTTCAAACAGCTGTGGCTCGCCTCTCCCATGGCCAATGGCACAACATCACACATGCAGAAGACTGCAGAACACTTTTAATAAAGAATATCCATGGAGCTTCTTTACCAGTATTCATACTGGACCCTTGGGGGCTTGTATACCTCTCCTTTCGTCTATTCCTAATTTAAGAAAGGGCTGGAGAACTAAACCTTGCTCCTCATAGTCCATCATTGATTCCTCAAGGATCAAGCCAGTGCCTAGAGTGAGACAGAGGAGGCTGACACTAATTGTCCTGTTTTGCTAGTGAAGGGTCCTGCCACAGAAACTTTCCCAGCTTAGTTACACCAAGAATGCATCAAAAATCTGGACACGTCTTTTTTGGTGTGCACCAGTCAAAACAAACAGCCCAAGCACTGTGCCTTCTCTCATATTCCCTTCCAGGCCAAGGCCTGGCATTGCCTCCTCACGGTATGCTTACTGGATCAAGCTTTTTGAAGTCTTTTCCATATTTTATCATATATTTTGGATTTTTCCACATTTCCTACCTTCTCTATTTTTTGTCACTATCCATTTCCTCCACGGAGAGCATGTCTAGGTCACAGGAGCACTGCAGTGACATCAATATCACATGCCAGGGCTGACTCATACCAGCTGCTTTCCAGGTCCCAGGGCTCTGCAGCTGCCCACTACCCCTGCACCAGCCTCCAGCCACCCACATTGCCCAGCGTCAGCACAATACCTTCTGTCCATCCGCATACACAGCATAACCCGTGACTCGAACTCCATTGGAAGATCCTTCAGCATCAATGGTGACAGGTAACCAGCTGATCACCAGGATACCTGGTGAGGGACCAGCTTCTACCTGGACATCCAAAGGAGCATCAGGTGTGCCTGCAGGAGACCAAACAGATTCTTCTCTTGCTTACTTCACTACAGCATAAAGCTAAACTAAACCGTGGTTTGAATCAAAGAGAAAACTCTCACACCAGACTTGTCGCTGCAGAACCACACTAGAATAGCCAGGCTAATCTTAGGAAATGATAGAACCAGAGAAAATAGGATGCTCTTGTTCTGTGAAAGCTTTAATGCACAGAAAATAGAACTTTGCAAAAGTAGCTGAGGTCAAGATGCAGCAAACCTTAGAGCAAGGTCATGGCAAAACACATCTTCCATGCCCTGAGAGGCATGCTGTTCACATCAGCAAAGGGGATGTCTTCCCAGAGCAAATGAAAACAAAAGAGATAATAAATTTTTAAAATAAAGGAAGAAAAATGTTAGGACAAAACAGGACAGCATGTCAGGCTTTGGGACCTAATAAACCTTGCTTCCCTTCACCCCGAGGCTTCATTTAGCAAACTAATGACAGCACACTGCTCCAAGCACTCCATGCACAGTGGCAATGGGCACGACTGCTCTGATACCTGCTAGTGGGGTAGTGAAGTGTATCACAGCTGAGTTCTGCTCCTGCCCCTCTGGGACCTCCTCCCAAGGTGTTTTCAAGGGCCGGGCCTCCAGCTTGGCAACATACTGAGTGCTGGGCTGCAGGTTGCGGAAGGTGTACCAGTAGACCCCAGGTTTTGTTACGTCGCACTCCTCCCCATTGAGATACACCGCGTGGTTGTAATTGCTGCTGCAGGGAAGCCACGTGACCTCTGCTGACGTGGCGGTGACACTTCTGACTTTCAGCATAGTTGGTGCCATACCAAAATCTTGCCCCACAAAGAAAGTGCATCGCAGTTTATCAGAGCTGCCTTGCTCTGTCACAGTCTGCACAGACACGCGGTAAGCCTTTGCCTGTAAATCCAGCTTTTCAATCACCGCTTTGGTCTGAAAGCCACTCTTCACATTTTGACGTAGCTCTTCATCCACATAGATGTTGTAGCTTTGTATGTCTGGGCAGCCAGCTGGCAAAAGTGGTGGTTCCCAGCCTACAACTATGCTTCTGGCAAGTTGCTTGATCAAAGTCAATTTTCTTGGGTAAGGCACTGCTGTATGACTAACGGGTTCCTCCTGGTCTCCTTCTGCTCTACTGGCCAACGGGCTGATGCTACTCTCTTCAATGGAGAAATCACTCTTATCCCCACTGCTGGCGCTTGCACTGACAAAACTTTTCTCCTGGTATGAACTATGGGTGAGATCATTCAGCTCCGAAGGCAGAAACGTCATGAGGTCATCATCTGAAACTCGCTCAACAAAATTGGAGGGGACCAGCCCTCGCCGGCCATCCATCAGCTCCCCTAAACAAAAAACAGGAAACCTGTTACCACTGCACCTACCATTCAGCCTTCCAACCCATCTGTGAAGACAACGTGCCAACACCTACGCTAGGTCATAACTACACCGGGGTCAAGAACGAAAATAAAACCCGAACAATTCTGGGAGGTTATTCCTGGCAAATTTTCCTGCATTTTCCTGGTGCCTCCCTAGTTACATCCTAAGGGCCACAGTGAGACTCTCTGCTCCACACATTCCAGAGTCAACTAACTAGAAAGCTGTTTTGTGTAATTAGCTTCAGGGTTTCTCCTCCTTCGTTAGCCTATTGCTCCTCATCGCAGCTCTTCCACTAACTTGTGTCTTTTTCTAGCCTTCCCAAACTATGCAGCTTGATGATTTTACATCTTCTCCCAGCCACACAGATTTGGGTTTTGCAGTACTTCCTCCAGTAAGTTCATCTTTCCAGCTCTGTATTTAGCTCTGGCCTTCTTTTTATTTCCCTCCTTCCTTATGCTAGCTTCCAAGATGTCCCAAAAGGACCCGTGGGGATGTCTGATACCACAGCACTCTCGGTACGTGCAAGAACCATCAAATCACAGTCAAATGAGCAGTGTGCAGAGATTGCACTTACTTTCCCCTTTTAAACTCTACCTACAGCAAATCAATTGAAAGCAGGGAAAGCACAAAACATTAGTAAAGAATAACCCTTTTATTCTTTAAACAATAAATAAACAAACAAATAAATAAATACATAAGAAGCTTGGAAATAGAAAGAAAGAGCCAGAACAAAGAGCAAGCAGCGCAACACAGCATGCATTTGCCTCAGCTCTTGCAAAGCACTGCAGTAAATTAGGATCCTTCATCCCATTAGGTGAGCCAGCTCCCCAGAGAAACTTCATTACAAATTTACAGTCCACAATTCTCGGTTTCAATTCCATCTGCCTATTAGGCAACCAGGACCATGTTTTCAAAGGTGCCAAAAGAGAAACACACTGTACAACACCAAACAGGGTAAAACCTGTAGTTTGGACTGCTTAGCTTACACCCTACTCTGCCAAGAGAGCAAGAGGTAATCGAGCCCAGCAACTGCCCAGAGTCTCTGGTCACTATGCAGTCACTGGAAAGAGGGAAACACACCATCTGCAGAAGGTGCTCAGGGCTGAACATGTTCCTCTCCATGGCTGGGGAGGAACCATATGGGGATGAAACCTGGAGCTCAGCTGAAAGCAGTGACAGAATTCCCACTGAAATCACTACAGCAGGATCTCATGGTTTAGACTTAATTTAATCATGACATAAGTAAACCCTTTTCCAACAGAATCTGCTCTTCCCTCTAACAAACTGTCTTTGGGTGGAAAACCTTTACCTTGAGGTTTCAAGACTCACTAAATTCCTCTCTTCTTTTAACTCTCCCCAGCAGTTTGGTCACATTTCATTCTACTAAAACACACCTTCAAAGAAGCCGTCTTCATCCATGTCTCCATAGATGTAAATGTACTCTCCAGCAGTCAGCGGAAGCTCTGCCTCTGGATTTTCATTAGGTCCATCAAAAGGATTGTAGCTGAAATATTTACAATATGAAGACTTACTTTGCATAGGAACTTTCACATTAACACATTCAAGCTGTGATGTTAGATCAGCTTACAGCTCCCTGGGACTGCATACGCTTTTTGTGAGCAGCAAATTCCACAAAGGTCAAGACTCTAGTTTATGGCGTTATATATAACTAATAACATATTGCTCCATGCTCAAATAGCAGCTAGGAATGATTTTCTGAGCAGCAGAACAGATGGCTTTTGCTGTCTGATGAACAGATCAGAGTGACTCAAGAAAGTGTGTAAAAAAAGATTTGAATTACCCGAGTGCCTGCTGTGTTTCTGAGTGTACCGAGCAGATAAGCTGCAGGACTCTGCATTTCTAAACGAGATATCCTTAAATTCACCTGCACTCTGAAGTGTTTTACAGAGATAGCTCTCTACATTTTATGTACTTAATAGTTTTGAAGAAACAAAACCCACAAAACAACAAAACAACTAAACCAAAGCATCAAAAATGCCCCAGACGTTTCAGGTACACTTCACCAGCTACACGACTGTCACGGACAAGCACAGCACAGAATCTCCGAATTCCCCACGTTTAAAACCCTAAGAAAGATCTGATTTGCAAAAGAAGAAAGTTCCATGAGTGAAGAAAAGGTTTCTAGCCTTTCTCTTCATAATTATCCAACCCTCAGGACCCAGGTTACACAACTCTCAGTGCTGTAACACTTTAGACGCATTTTACACAGCAGTCCAAAAGCTCCACTAGTGTGAGAACAATAAATAAATCGGTGATAGGATTTGGGCTCCAGGTAGTTCTAACCTCCCTACCCAGGGATCCTCAAGCTAATCAGAGGGCCTATCACAAGGAAATGCCTCATGAAAAAAACTTTATCTTTGCAAATACCTACTGCCTATTCCTGTTCTTTAATCTTTATAATGGATTTCAACCTGCCAAAGCAACGCTACCCTTTCTGAGAGCTGAGAGAGACCTTATGGGCCCAAGACTCCTGACATGAAGACACAGACCACATGCGATCAGCTCCTCACAAGTGCAGAAACATTCCAGTTCTCTTCCTCCCAATCCACAGTCTAAAAGCTGAAGGGTAGGCCAATACTTCTGGAACTATAAACAGCTCTTTGGGTTTGACCATAAAGGCTCAGTGGACTGCAACAGTTATCAGAAAAAATCTGGGTTTATTCTCTGCATTTTTTTTTCTTTTAAAATTACAACTAGAATGATTTGGGCTACAAATTTCAATTCAGGATTTCTGGGCTGAAATTTTCTTAATTATTGAAATAAGATTTTCTTGCAGAAAATTTCTTGGACTGTTTTGAAGAAATGAGACATTTTAAGAAATGTGACAATTCAAACTCAATTTTCCATCCAATATCATATTAAAAAAAAAGTTTCACACAGCACTGCTCACTGAACAACAAATGAACTCACTATGTTTTTGGACTGCGCATTGGATTTGCTCATACAGGAAATAACAGGTCACAAAAAATCGCATGGAGGAGTAAGATGCATGGTCTAACCCATATCCATCCCTGACAGTGGTTAACGGCAGAGAACAGGGTAAAGTACACAGCTGTCAGATAACCCGTCTGACCTCACAGACGACACGAAATGACCCAGTACCTGTATCGAGCTAAGAACACCTGGAGCTTTGCAGGGCCTTGGCTGCCTGGCTCTGGCATCAGAGAGACGCTATCAACATCCAGTTCCTCCATTTCACTTGCAGTGTCCACCTAAAAACATTAAAAATGAAGGATATGACACAGCCCAAATCAGAGCAAAGGAACAGTGAAGGGGTTTGAACATCAGCAAACCACATCTCTAAGCTCATGTATGGTGCCAGTCTGGCCACTGGGCTCAGAACCACCAGGAAGAATGACTTTTAAAGTGAAGAAATAGCAATAAGAGGTAACGGCTCCAAGTTGCAGCTTCAGGGGTTCCATTCAGACATCAGGAAAAACTCCGCCCAGCTGAGTGATGCAACTGTGGGACAGGTTCCCACTGAGGTGGGGATCTCCATTCTTGAAGAACCTAAGCCATGGCCACACTGCTCTAGTGTTGGTGACAGTCCCACTGCGAGTAGGAGACTGGACTAAAGACTTTGGAGGGTTCCCCCTACATATCCGTAATTCAGTATACACATTTCTTGCTGCCTCTAAATGGTAGTTGTCCCTGCATGCAACAGAAATGGTAATCTGAACAAAGGGGACTTTGCAGTTCTCTTAGATGTCTACATCTCTAAGCAGTTTTGTTCAGGCAGTTCCCCTCCAGCACCTGTCAATTCTTCAGAATAATGTTTTTGTACTTTCAGAACACTAAAAGGCCCTACCAGTACCAACCAAAGCTTCTAGTCCAAACAGCTGGCTCTAGAACAACCAGTACTATATGCTGAAGGAAAGCACACAAGAGAGAGGACAAGTATGAAACTCCTCTTCCTGGGATGGCCTCTTGCTTTCTAGCAACCAGCTACTTAGGGACTTGCTGAGCTGGAGGCTGCACCCTGAATGCATTTGGTGGCTACTGGCAGGAGCATCTTCAAGAAATTTGTCTGCATTTTTGATCCCATTGACATTTTGGAATTTTACATCCAGTGGCAATGAGCTATGTAACGCAATTGTACTTTCTGAGGAAACACACTTCCCTTGTGTTTGTTTGAAATGGTGCCCACGAACAATGGTGTCAAGCTGTCGTTTTATTGGTGAAGATCCATCACAGGCACCAGAATATGAAGTAGGTATTTTTTCCAGCATACAAACTGCCAAAGTTAATCTTTGAAAGAGTTCAGAGCACCTTTTCAAGGTAGCTTACTCCTAATACAATCTTGCTTCAAGTCCTAAGGTAACAACCACCTGCACCCTGAAACACCCAAGGGTACACCCAAATGGAGCAGCTTTTCGTAGCCTTGCTGAGTCTGGAGTATTCCCATAACCACGTGTTGCTGAAGCCAAATGCTCTACACGCTGGCTCTTTTCCAAGGATCTCACACTGATTTCTGCAGGCACTACTGGCCTTACCTCTCCATGGAGGCACGGTGGCTTCCAAGCTTTCTCCTGAACTAAAAATGGTCATTTTTCCCACTACAGAATTGATATTCGTCACATACATTACCGTACATTGTCACAGCAAGTGACATACAGCAGCGAATATGAAAGACTGCTTGAACCCTACAATACTACCTAAGAGCTCCTGGGGAGGAGAAGCAACAACCATCTATGAGATTCTGCTGCCACAAACAAGTAAAGCCTGTTAAGTTTCATCCCTCTGGTATCACAAACTCAGCATCTTTTCACGGTTTCTTTCACCAAGTAGAATTTTAATACCTGAAAGCACCAGCAAAGAAATTCGAGTCCCTCATCCACAGCTCAAGGCCAAAACCAGTCTGGACACAGTTCCTCAGTATGCTAAAAATAAGTCTGTAGCCTTTGTGTGTTTGAACAGTAATTGAGATGTCAAAGGAAGCTTAGTAAAAGTTTTCCCACGCTTCCCACCCACCAATCTCCCCACTCCCCTCCTTCTCCAAGCTCCCAGCACTATCTAGCCAGCTGTTTCCTTCCTGGAGCACAGCGATATCTCTAAATGAGCATTACATGGGCATTCAAGGCCTTTTAAATTTTTTCTGAGAGCTTTTCTCTTGTTTTTCCCAGTTCCCTTCAGGCAGTCAGGAGGGAATGAACGCAACATTACTGGTGCTCTCAGCAATGCATTTATTCCCTTGTGGCTAGAAGGCAGAGGCCACAGAGGTGACTCTCACACTGACCTCTGGAGTCGGACAGGATTTTGGACTGTTCTGCATGGATTCTGACTTTGAAGAGCTTGACTGAGACTCCACCTTCTTGGCCGGTTTCTGAGAACTGGTAGCAGCAACTTGGGTGCCAACAGCGGCATCAGGCACCCGCTGTGACGACTCCAACTCATCAGCCTCTTCATTGTGAACCTTCTTTGTGCTCTGGTGAGTGAGCAGTCCAGGAACAGTCGATTCTGCAATAAAATAATCTGTCCATTACTTTTAGCCACAGGCAGAACACAAGATCAGCAGTGAGCAAATGCCCTTTAGAGCAGCTCAAAGTCTTTAAAAATGTGACTCATTTAACAGTGCAACAGACCCTGGGCTCTCTTTGGTCAGAGAAATGCCAAGTTCTCCTGATGACTACAAAATGAACCAAAGGTTCATCTTCATCATCATCTCTCTCAAAAGAGAGACACAGACCCCAAAAGTGAACTAAACATCTGCATTATTTCCTTTACACCTTTCCATTTACACAAATAACAACTCATTTGACAAAACACTCGCTGGCATCTTCAGAAATTACCCTTCTCCCAGCGGGGCTGTGGGGTAGAGCTGCACAGAGCAAGAGGAAGCTCAGACGTCACCAGCGTAGAGGTGAGAAGGTCGATTTTTCCTGTTTGAAGCCGGAATTGTTTGAGTTCCTGAGACAGGAGGCTGAACTGCTCTGTTTGACTGCGACACTGGTCTTCTAGATCTTTCACCCGGGCCTGACAGGAGAGACACAAGGTGAGGCACAAACCAACAGTGAGGGTCCAAGCAGCATTTGCCTTTGCTGCATCTTTTCAGTGGGACTCAGACTCCAAGAACCTAAAGGCATGCCCTACCCAGGAACGGTCAGTAGGAACTGCCAGCTCCGCACCCATAGTATCTTTGAAAATCTGAGACTCATCATCTATTAGGAGACTGACTGCAAGCTCAATTGGGAATTCTCCCTGAGATTCTAGGTTTGAACTTGAATATCCTATCCAAGCCCTGCAGGAGACCAGATAAGATAAATCAAAGGTAAACAAACCTTGAAAAGAAAAAGATTCAAAAGGCTTTGCATGTTTATTGGAGCATTAAAATCACACCTCCAAGAGGAACTGCTCTCCCAGGGCTCTCTCTCGTCCAACATTTCACAGACTCCAGCACAAAACCTTACCCTGGCCTCCCCAGCATTCTGGGCAGGACTCCCCATTGTCCCTCCAGATCTTGGCTCCTCCAGGCACTGGGAAGGCCAGAGAGCACCAGCACCCTGGCCTGTGTTGTGGAACGTGTCTTTGATGTGGGTAGCCCACACACTTTACCACCAGCTCCTACAGGGATGACCTGCTCCAGGAAGATGCATTCTGAGTACAGGAAAGCTTCATCTCAGCTAGATGAGATACAGGGGAGCCTTGGGGAAATACTACAAAGGGAAGAACACATTCCTACTAGAGAACCATTAATATTTTTTAATAGTCTATTTCTAGCACCTCTAGATTTTCCCCTTCCAAAATATTGCTGAGCCCTGGCTGTCCTTATACATCCCCACATACTCCCTAGTTGCAGGTGTCATCAACTCCCAGGTGAACACAACTGCTCCTTTCCCTCTTCTCGCTCTTCCACCATGCAACAGCTTACTCTGGCTTCCCATACAGATATCCTGCACAGACCCTGCTCGTGCACTTCAGGTAACACGTAAAGAAAAATGCTGGATGGGAATATATCACCTACTCAGCAGTTCTTCAGCTGAGTTAACGCAGACAATATTTAACGTGGCATTAGTGCATCTGACTGCAGTGCTGGCTCTGCCTTGCAAGAGATGACATTTATTCCTTTTTTCCTCTTTGGGCTGAGATCACATCAGGCTTTGCAGTCACTCATCTCATCATTTTGCATAGGTAAGATGCATTAAAACAGACGACTGCACTGTGCTCTTCAAAATTTTCCGTTCTACAAAATGTTTTTGAAGTGGTGTTTTCTGCTTCCAACTCAAAAAATAAAGCATGCCTTGAAATATTATGTGGGACAGAATGCCTCGTTTTTAGGCAGCTCTAAAAATAACCCATCTGACCTGGAAAAAGCTTTCTTTCTAGTCTGAGAGTACCACAGAATCTTTGTAGCCCACTCCCTACCAATTTAGGAGGGTGCATGCATTTTTATTTGATTGTGATGTATCTGATTTAAACATGTCAGTTTATCACTTCTTCTTTCACAACCAGCTAGGCGCTCTCAGTCTTTAAGGGAAGCCTGGTGAAGTCTCTGAAGTCTGGCAAGAAGTAACTGTCTCTGAACTGAAGGAGAATATCAGATGCCATGACCAACTTCCAGAAGCGTTCGCATCTTCCAGTTGCTCGGAGTCAACTCTTTGTTCTATAAGTCATGATGCACAGGGTTCCTCTGCAATCATGAGTGTTTGAATTTACTCACAGTTGAGATTTTTCACATAAATGTTTCTTCCCTATACATTACATCTTAATAGAGAAAAGAAACCACGAACAGTAAGAACAGTTGCACTGGATCAAAGTAGGGCTTCCTGTAAGACCAGCATCTGTCCCCAATCCCACCTTGCGACACAGCCTACAAGAGACAGGTCCAGAACGACCGCAGGGCCAGAGGGTTTTCCCATCTTGTCTGGAGACTGGAGCCAGCAGATGCATCTAGATATTGTGTTTAACAGCATCATAATAGTGCCTGGGCTCTGTACATTTATTAATCACAGTTCACATCCATTTATACTGGTGGCCAAGTCAATAGCTCAGATAATCCAGAGTTTAATTCTGAGATACTTAATTAGTCAGGTGTCTTTTAGACCTTGAGTTACTCAAAACAACGTACAAACACCCTGTAAGTATTACTGCCGCATCATACACAACGCGTACTTTTAGCAGACTGCTTGCAGAGGTTCACACGCGGCTGGGCATGCTGCAGGCTTCCAGGGCAGAGCTGGGAGGCAGGGAGATAAGGAAGAGGAGCCTGAGGACATGACCAAGAGCGTTGGGGAACCAGCAGGAATCAAGCCCCAGACACAGAAGAGAGAAGAAACTTTTGTGTCTATGCCTAACCCAGAGGAGGGAGAAAGAGGAGCCTCACACCTACTGAGACTGAGTGGCGTGGTTACCAGAAGAGTGGGGAGCAGAGCTTGGTGGGGTCCCTTTAACCACCACTTCAGGAACTTACTCTGATTTTTCACACCAAGCTAGATTCAACCACCACCACCAGCTCAGCCCTGTCCTCTTAGACACTGTCCTTCTTGGCTCTCTATTACGCTTCTCCTACAGGTGACATTCCCCATCCAGATGTCCCTTGTTACATTTTTCCGTATCTTCTGCTACATGTTTTCGAGATCAGATAATCCAATTTGCTAGAAGGGAACTCTACAGGTCCGCAGCCCAAACTCCTCCTCAAAGCAGGGCTAACACCAAAGGGACTGAAGGAACATCTGTAACTCCACACAGATGTGGGTGCTCCATCTACAGGATGTGGGCATACCCTAAAAATGTCCTTGGGCTGTTCCCAATCACTTTTCTAAAAGTTCCAAACACTGTACTTGCCTTTTTGACCAGGCTTGTGAATGAGGGTGACATTTTTAAAAAACACCCTGCCTCAGGTAATGCGGAGCCCACCACTGCACACATTCAGTCACGGCTGCTTCTTCTCCATGTGCATGTCTCTGCACAGCCTGTTACCTGTCTTTAATCTCCCCGTTACTCATGAGATCTTCTCACAGCTCTTGGCAGTCAGGTCTGAAGGTGACCTTTGAGAGCGGTTTTCTATCAGGGACAAACCCCATCACTTCCACAAGAGCATTCTTTGCAAATCATCTGCGAACAGGCCAGCTAGCACAGCTCCCAGAATATAACTTCATCAGTTTCTACCTCTTCGGTGAAAACTACTGTTCACAATCTCTGCTTCCCATCTTCCAGCCAATTCCAAAGCCAGCAGGATCTGTCTTTTATCCTGTGGCCTTCCATTTGCAACGATATCACCGTTGCTTTTGAGTTTTGAAGGAAACATTTTACCCTTGGACTGCAAGTAGTTCCCAAAAGAACTTTAAATGTACGTGACACGTGGAGAATGTGCACAGTTGGACAAACCTAAAAATCTGGAGACACCAAAAAAAAATAAAGCTTCTAATTCCAATTGGTCGAGAAAGCAAAGCAAAGCATCTAAACAGAAAAGCAGCTGCTCCAACAAACTCACAGGGGTAGCTCCTTTAATTACATTTATTTCTTGGAGGTGACACTCTCGCAATCTTTTCCAGAGTATAGTTAAAACAAGAATATCAAGGAACTGTCAAAGTCAGGACAGAGGGGAAAAATGTCCTGTTTGACAGGATTATGGCAGTACCTGCATGCAATCCAAAGTACTCTGGTAGCAAGAAGAAAAGCAAAAAGAGATAAAACCACATCAGCAGTTACACTCACCAAAAATCAACAATCTGCCAAAGATAACCCAACCCTCAATCTGAATGAAATTGTTTTCTCACCTACTTACAGTGTCTGCCTTGTTCCATACTGAGATTTTCACCCTCATTCCCACCAGCATCTGCTCGCTAAACAAAAGCCAAATCCCACATACCAAATGCATCAATAAAATAACCATGCTCTGTCTGGGGGCCTCCACATCGCAATATGCTTTTAGCCAAATCACAACATGCTGGGTGTGTCAAGCCCTCTTTTCCCAGCACATTGCAACCACCCATAACATCAACAGAACATAACTGACACTTAATGTCCTTTCACCAGGTCTGAGACCAAAAAGTGAGCGCTGGGAATCAAGGTACAGCTCAGAACCTGGCTTGGATGCGATTTTAAGCTGCTAACAGCCTAACATCATGCACCCTGCTCTTCAGCCAGGGAAGACAAGTGAAGTTAAGCTCTATTCACCATATTTCCCAACAAAATTCTACACTGGATTCCTGAAATCAGGCTGTTGCCTTCTGCATCTATGCAGCGCATAAGGAAGTTGAGAATCTTCTGTCATGTAATTTGGAACCACAACTGAACTCCTTCATTCTCATGATCATCAAGGTTTTCTTTCTAAGCTGAGACAGTCCTTCTATCCACGGCACCTCTGCACACAGAAACCATCCTACGCCTCTGCTCCCCCCCAGCACTGCCTTATCGCAGAGCTGCAGAAGACTGGAAGGCAGCTCTGGAGATCACCTAGTCCAGCTCCGCCAGCTCAGAGCAGGGTCAGCTAGAGCAGGTTGCCAAGAGCTTTGTCCAGTTGAGTTTAGAACATCTTGAAGGAGGGAGACTCCATTTACAACCACCATGTGACTGAACTCTTCCAATATTCCAGCAAAAAGCAATCCAAACACACATAAAAATGACAATATGCAGTGTGAGCACCCCAAAGCCCCCAATTTTGCCCTAGACTGATGTTCTGGAATGACTGATTATAGATAAGTTGTTCAAATGACTGTTGCTCCACTTTAAACTAGCTTTTAATGATAATTTCTCTTTCTTTGGTCCACCTGGTGTCATTGACTTACAAAGCATCTCTGTACCAGCAACATGAAAGCAAGAATATTTAACTGATGAGGCCCTTGTAGAAGAACACGACCAGTCTCTCCAACACAGAACAAAATGACTGTGCCTTTCTTCTTTTGCACAGGTAGATGTCTAGTTTAAATCTAAGCAGCTTCTCCAATCCTGCAATGAATTAGTTCAGAAAGCACTCGACAAGCATCAAACCTCCCTTCCCTTAAAGGCTGCTACAAAGCCAGCTAAGCACCAACTGAGATAAGAGGGCACCCGTATCAGCTCTGATCCCGTCTCTGCAACCAACAGCAGATGTCCCAGAAAGGACTCAGATGCTGCCCTGTTTGCAATCACACCTAACCCAACCCTCTGGCAGCCACTAAATCACCACATCAAGTTCCAGGGTTTGGTACTTTGCCAAGGTTTTCTCCAAAGTCATCCCGATAAAGATGGAGATGATGCAAATCCAAACCAAAAGAGTGCTCATCCCATCTGCCAGGCTGCACCATTAAGCTGTCTGCTGTCACAGCAAAGCATGTTCTGTGGGGATGTCAGAGCACTCACACAGCTGGTCCCAGCCTAGCAAATGGGACCAGCCCCAAATTTCATCACTCATTATGCTCAGGTAAACATCACATTTCTCCTATTTTTTCCCTAATAAAAAGCAGAGAGCACATATACACAAAAGAAATTTCAAATCACTTGGACACAAGTATTATTCCTCCCCACAGATGATCCTGGAAAATGGAGCAGGCAGATCTGAGGTTGGTGACTTATTGCATCCCTGAAAGATTGTCGGGCACAATCTGAATGAAGCAGCCTATCTGAGGACTGAGCAGGCCAGGATTTAATCCCCAAAAACTCTGACCCCAGAGACTACTCTGCTAACACAACCAATGCTTATTTACGGCAGCAACATGTTGCATCCGATCAAGATACTAACACATTTTGCTCAAGAACCAACAAAACCCAGGGCATCAAGAAAGCTGACATTACTAACAAAAGACCAAATCTGCAGCCACAAATCCATCTTGTTTTCTTCTCTTACCTCAAGAAGCTGTACTGCTCCTTCATGTTCTCTTTTGGCCTCTGCCTGCGCCTAAAAAGAAATAAGAAATGAAGTAAGTAAGAAAGCAGCCTACCTAAGTTCAGTTCTACTATCATCACCACCCTGACAGACCATAATAGATTTAAAACACTGCCCAGACTGAAAGGATTTTCGGTCTTTGGACAAACAGCAGTGAGAGACCAGAACTCGCATTCATGAGAAAAGCCCTTCACTTTGCTCAGGAACCAGAGTTTGCCTAAATGCAGACACTCTTTCCTGGCTTCCTTTATCCTGTAAACCCACATACACCTCCTCCATACACCGCACTTCCAAGGAAACAAGGTGCAGGAGTCCCAACACTTCTCACGGATTCAGAAAGTAAAATGTCCATTCTCTTGCACGCTGCTCACCTGCTGCAACCGTCTGACTTCCTCTTGCTTCTCCTGCAGGACTAGCAGCGCTTCCTTGTGCTCGACTTCCAGCTGCTGCCTTCGTTCAGCCACATTTCTCATGTGCTGCAGAACAAGACAGACAGCTGAAGAGTGACGTTACAGAAATACTGTCCTGCGTCCTATCATGGGCCATGAAGTCAAAACGTGGCCTGTATGTCACGTCATCGTTAAACAGAGGAGAGAGTAAGATACTCTCACCACAAGCCAGAGCAACACAGCCAAAGAAAAATCCCTAAAGCGGTGATGGCCACCTTATTTCCCCTCCCACCCAGGTCCCTGCAGAAGCCTTTCTAAAGCACCTCTGCCTATTTTGGAAGGTCATGTTCCAGGATCCTGCAAGAATCAGAATCCCCAATGGAAACACAGACAAAAGAATAGACAACAATGCAAAGAGACAACACGTGCCACCCAAAACCAGCACTAAGTGTCTGAACCATCCTTTCAACCATGTGGACCCTACTGACCTTCAGCACCTGCTCTAGATTCTCCAGCTTGGTTTGGAGTCCTTGATTCGTCTGAATCACTGAATCCCGTTCCTTAGTAACCAAAACCACCTGCAACTTCAGGTCAGCATTCTCAGATTCAATCTGAAGAGAAAGGATCTTCAATGAGCACAAGTAGCCATAGGTATTCCTTGTATAAATCACAGAAGACAATTTATTTCTGTATTTCAATAGGTTGCTTTGCACACCTGCTTTCTACTTGTAATGATACCAGAATCATGGACCTCCTCTCCCTCTGGCTTTCACCTAAAACAAATACACTTGCACTTGTATCTATCCTCAGTGCGATGAGCACTTTATTTACACATACCTCTTCTCCCACTAGGCTCATCTCCCCTCCCCTTCTGCGCAGAGGAGGGGACTGGGATACGAATAGGTACTGAAGAGAGATGAAAGAAGCACAAAGGTCTAGAAGCTTTTTTAATCCTTGATGGTAGGATTAAACACGGAGAACATGAAAGACACAGAACACAGAAAGACATGGTGCCCTGTCAAAATCATGTTTACCTCCTCCACTTTACTACGGGAAATTGCAGCAACATATTTTGATTCTAGAGTGCACCATGGCTTGATGACTATTAGCAATGCAGATTATCAAGCAAAGACAAACATTTCCACTTAGAACAGTTATTAAATATGTGATAAGCCTTATGCATGGTGGCAACGTGATGACTCTTAAGATTGACATATGGGACAGAGAAGTGGCTTGCTAGCTCTTGTGCATTTGTCCAGAGAAGGAGCTGGGAACAGAAACCCACAGAGCATCTTCACTGGAGTACCAGCTCTTCCACCATTCTTGCACACCCCAACACGTTCATAGAATGCAACCCTCCAAGGTGTAGCCATGCTCCTCTGAAATCCACTCTGCAAACTGAACAATGCAAGTATCCTGCCTTTATCCCAAGGCCTGAAGCTTTTGGGTTTTCCACCTGGCAAGAACACCGCTGAACTGCAGTGGTGCCTTTCTCCCCCACCCCATCACCAGCCACTAAAACCCCTCTTCGAGGACAACAAGAAAAAGTCAGAGGTGACTGGGGACTTTTGAAGGCACCATATGCTTGCATCACTTGCAGTGATGGGTTCTGCTCTGCTGCCACTGACCAGTGTCCACTGCTCCCCACCAGCCACAGGCCATCCCTGGCTGTGAAGTCATAAAGTCACCAGGGGTATATCAAGTATGAACTTAAGTAAGGACAAAGCATCTCACTCAACTCCTGGTAAACTCTGTAACAAAAACAGGGCAGTAAACTGCTCTGCTTGCAGTTACCGTAGGGTACCCAGGACAGAGGTACACAGATGGGCACACCACCAGTACTCAGCTGGAAACTTGAAAAGCTAGCATGCTAGCAAGTTCATCTCAGCAAAATTTCACAGAAGCTCCATCTGACAAGCAAAGATACTGGTTTTTACCTGTCCTGCCCATCCAGCCTTCTCATTCAGCTGCAAGTTCTCTTCGGCCAGTCGTGCATTTTCACTTTGTACCTCCTGCAGCTGGATCTCCTGTCCAGAAATAGCGTGTGTTACTACACCAACACCCTTAAATTATTCTGCAGAGTGGCTCCACTGCTCTTGGTGACCGAGTGATGATGCAGGATGCTGGTGGGACGCTGCTTGAGGAGTGGGAGGCAACAATGTGCAGCACTGCTCAAGCAGATACCAGCCCTGTGCCAGATGATGTCTTTTTTTTCTCTTACCACTTATGTAGCCTCAAAGCCCAGAATAAGAAAGACATTTCCTTGTCTACCTCACAGCTCCAGTGTCACACGACATAATGCTGTCTAGATCTCCATCTCCACTTACAATTCAGCAAGTGGCCCTGTCCCTGCTGGTTCAAGATGAGAGTCTTCTTGACAAATTTCAGTAAGGAAGAAAACTTATTTGGAAGAATGATGCTGAACAGAGTTCCAGACTGCAAACTCAAAGAGTTTTAAATGGCTGACTCCAATCTGAAACCAGGATGCAGTCTGGAGTTCAGAAAGCAACACGAGACAGCTATCACTCTGCCTTAGAGAACACCACCTCTGAGCAGGCAGACCGCGGACGCATGGAGGCAATGATTGAATTTGTCAGGTCCAGTCCATTTGCAGCAACTTTGTACAGTATTCAAGGAATTTAATAGTTCCATAATCACATGTGAGTCCACATAGACACATACACACTTCCCCATCCCAGTGTTTTATGGATCATGAAATACCTTCTGGCTGTCCCAAGAGCTAATTCCTTGTACACGCAGGGTCTCAGCCCCAGTACTTCAAGGTGAGTTGGTCTCTTCTTAACCTTAAGAAGCTACTGTCTAACAATATACAATGGCCAACTTATTCCTTCAACATCCCACTCTGTCCCAGACAACGAGGCTGGGCTGTGCACTGTGAACTGCCCATGAGTCTGAGCTACGCATTAGAACTGACATGAACTACGATTTGAGCATGACAGAAAACATCTGTTCAGAAGGGCAGCACCCCTGGGTGAAACTATACGTTATCACAGTCACTAATGCCACCAGCACTGCTCAGCAAAGTAGAAACAGAAGGGAGAAATCCAGGTGCTGTAATATGACCTGCTAAACCTCCATGAAATTAAACAGATGCAAGATTTCACCCAACAAATAAGAAACAACCGTAGGTTTGTGTAATCACCATCTCAGGACGCAGAAATCTTTCAATACATGTGGAGTGCATGTGGAAATGGTAAGTATCTCCTCAACCTAGCAAAGGCCATGGAGTTTCATCCAGTGATTTATGTAGCTATGTTCAACCCATAGCTAGCTGAAAGACTAAATAAACAACTTCAGCCTCGAGGGCTGGAGCCCAAAATTTGTGACTCTGTTCACGTTAAGAGAAAGACTGGTGATTCATTATTAAGATAAATAGAATCCAAGAGAAACACGCAACAACCCAGCTGCCCTTCTACCATTATGCTCACAACAGTAGGCAACAAGAACGCTTACCAGTTCCTTGCATCTTTTATGCTTTTTCCTCACTTCATGCTCAAGGTTTTCACATTTTTTGCGCTTTTTCTTGAGTTCAAATTCCTGCCCGAAACAAGCATAAGTAGATCAGCAAGTCCACATTCTTATAATGTGTAATAAATTCAAGCCCAGCTTCTCAGACCCAATGCTGTATTAGCCTTTTCTATTTTCTTAAGAAAATCTTTTTGTGACAAACATAAACAATATAGAAACAAAGGGAGATTTTTTTAAAAGGTAGCAAAACAAAAAAACTTTGAGTGAAACAGCTACTCCTCTTCCCCAAGCCGCCTTCTGGAAACAGCTGTCTGCTGCCATTTGCATAGATTGTTCATATTTGTATAGAACAGGATGGAGGACAGCATGCAGGGGACAAAAAGAGCTGTGCAATGTATTCCGTCTGAAATATTAGCTATGCGACCATAGTTTCTATTCCAATGCAAATGACATCTATCAGAGTGCAGACATCCTCTGGTTACATACCTTTATCTGTAGTGACTTGCTACCCTTCTTGGTTCCCCAGATAGACAAGACCTGATAAACCTCCCTGTGAGCTGTCCTAGTTTGCTGCAATCATTCAGAAGGGACATTTTCCTCACATAACACCTGTCCCAGGTCTGTCCTATCTGTTCCCACTTCAAATAAGGCTAAACCAAACCCAGCACACAATCGATTGGCGTGTTTCCCTCTCAGTTCTGTGTGACACATTCCCCCAGCAGCCTGAAGCTGCCACCCAGCAACATTTTCCATGCAGCCAGCCTGTGTTTTCCCAGTGACTCCCCAAGCTTCCCACTTTTGCACAGCAGATGCACCTAAAATGACTTCAGTCCCCAAAATCTCTGCCTGGATTCCATGGGTGAAAACCCCAAGAAAAAGCACAGCACTCCTTTATGCAAAACCAGGCTCACAACTCATAGAATCATTAAGGCTGGAAAAGACCTTAAGGATCATCAAGTCCAACCGTCAACCCAGCACCACCCAACCCACTGACCCATGTCCCGAAGCACCACATCCACACGTTTCTTGAACCCCTCCAGGGATGGTGACTCCACCACTGCCCTGGGCAGCCTGTTCCAATGCCTCATCACTCTTGCAGTGAAGAAATTTTTTCTAATATCCAGCCTAAACTTCCCCTGGCGCAACTTGAGGCCGTTTCCTCTTGTCCTATCACTTGTCACTTTACAGAAAAGCCCAGCACCCCCCTCACTGCACCCTCCTTTCAGGCAGTTGTAGCAAGTGATGAGGTCTCCCCTCAACCTCCTCTTCTCCAGACTAAACAACCCCAGCTCCCTTGGCTGCTCCTCATCAGACCTGTGCTCCAGACCCTTCCCCAGCTCCACTGCCCTTCTCTGGACAGCTGAGTCCTCAACTCACCAGCTGCTGGATCTGTTGGCTGCTCTCTTGGCTCGTTACTGCATTTTTGGGAGAGAAGTTTTCATGTCCTTCAGAGGCAGGTCCCAGCGGCTGCACACCTGGTTCCACCTGGAAAGCAAGTGAGATGCCAGAGAGCTGAGGGCCAGCCAGGACCACAGAGCACACCGCTCACAGCGAGGGAGAAGAGGCTTTCCTGGCAGTGCTGCCACATGAAACCCCCTGATCTCTGACCTACACCACTGGACATGGAGAATGGTCAACACTATGCCACCAGTGACCTGTACTGGAGGTCTTCTGGAGCCCAGCGCCAACCAATCCAGCTTGACTCAACCACCCCCATGCACCAGTGGGCTCCAGAAAGCTCTCAGGTCTGAGTTCCCATCTGTGCCTCATTCAAGGTTTCCATGAAAGGCACCAGCAACACCGTCCATGACCCTCTCCAAAGCAATAAAAAGATGGAAGATGGTCAGAAGGGAGAACACAACCCTCATCAACAGCAGAAAGTAGAAATCAGTGAAGATCTCAGAAACTAAAGGCAGGGAAAAACAGACAAAAAAATACCAATAAATGGAGCATCCCATGTCAGCTGGTAACCGAGGACTGAAATGGCAGCAGACATGCTGTGCGTTATGTGCCACCACCAAACCAGATGAAAGGAGACACTTCCCTGTACGCGTTTGTACACAAGTTTCTAACAAACTCCCTTTTAATATGGGTTACAGACAGACACCTTCAACCTTCTGAATTTTCCCTCTCAACTGATATTTGACTTTGCACTGTCTGCCTAGAGTCATACCTGACAGCAGGGCAAGGCCTGGGGGAACAGAAGAAAGAAGGCTTTGGTAATGTCTTACTTTAAATGTTGAATTTATTTTTGATAAATAGATGCTAAGGACAGGAGATCTTTAGGACCATCAAAGCCAGTTTGTACAGTGAGCAAGCAGCAGGATTCTGTGACTCCAGCTGCGCCCTTCACCTTCAGCTGACCCCTCATCACAAGGGGAAATTCTCATTTCACTTTGAACACCTGCAGTGCTATGGCTGAGCTCCCTCTACAGTCAGCCACTGGGGCAGTGCCTAAGCACCACACCCAAAACAACATCTCTTTCACCTATTTTAGGCTTGAAACCTTGGTTTTAACTACGTCTATGTTCACAGCTCCACTGCTGAAAGCCAGAAACCCCTAAGAGACTACACCCAAGCCCAGGCTATCAAGGTTTTCAGATTTTCTGCTACAAGGAAAATCCTGAAAGCAGCACCGTGCAGCATGGCTCCGGGATCCCCCACCACCCACGGAATAAGGTTCTCATGGGCATCTGGCAGCCTGAGCACCTACCAGCACCTGGAAATCTCAAGATCCTCCACCCAAGCCATGGTACCCTACAAGTCCCAGTCCTTGGAAGCTTTCAGATGTGCTGTGAAACCAGTATTTAACTCTGGAATATCCACGTGTAAATGTTTCAGAGACTTTTTTTTTTAAACCACCTGGCACTTTCTAAGTTTCAGTTCTGCATTTCACACCTCCTCTCCAAAATTATGCTTCCTTGCAAAGTGAAAATGTTGCCTTTTAGTAAAATTTAATGAAATTAGGTCCCAAGGAATGCCTTGGATACCAGCCAAGGTTAGATACCCACCCCATTAGTACCATGCACTATGCTTCACAAGTCATGCTCTCTTGCAAATAAATAAACAAAATGACAAATCTGCTTGTTTGCAATCACCTTCCAGAAAAACCTAAACAAAATGATGATATTCCTAATTACAGACAACTTACAAAAATTATAAAATTGCAAATTTACCCACACGGACCTGATTTCCCCCCAAGAACAACCTGCTCCCAGCCACACACTTACAAAGCGCTATTTTTCTGCGGACCACAGGCTTATCACCGTATTAAACAGTTGATAAACACGACTGGCACACATCACGAAGAGAGCCATGATCTGGAGCTGTGCCACCTCATTCACAGCAGGGACTGGAAGATGCTCAATGAACAACCAGGTGCAAGGAATCTGTTCAACCACAGAGTTAAAAAATCACCGTGGAACAGCTGCTTTCCACCCCCAGCGCAGTCTGTGGTGTGCACCAACACCGGCACAGCCCCTGCCAGGAGAGCAGGACGGGGCTCACCAGCACGCCCAGGCTGCACCAGCTGAAGTCAAACAGCCAGCACAGAACTACCTGTGCTTTGGCAAACAACTGGAAAGTTAAAAGCATGCAACAGAGTAAACTAAAAATGTTAAAACACTTTCTAGAAAGCCCTGGCACACAGGGAGCACCATCACAATCCTGCCCCAAAAGAACTGCTGCAGCATCCTCCACCTAACCACGGCCCGTTCCCTGAGTTGTGCCAGGGCAGCTCTGTGCAATGTCAGGCAGAGATGGACCAGAAAACAGATGCAGGTTTCAGGACAAAGCAGGAAGAAGGTTGGGTTTGCTCAGTTGTTTTTAACTCAGATTCGCCACATCTCACTGCTGAACATGGGGAAGTAGAAACAGGCAGTGGGGAACAAGAGGCTGTTAAACCAACACTGCCACTGAAAGAAATCCCTGCTAATTACCATTTGTCATTACAGAGATGAGCATCACCTGGAAACCTTAAATAAAGCAGTAGAGAAATCGGAAAGAGAACAGAGAAATGGGATTTTTCCAAGGACACTCAGAGGAGAAGCTTGCTCTTTATACTCTGAGGAAGTTCTCTGAAAGCCGGGGAATACTGTGCTAATGCACTGTGCTGGAGAGCAGGATAGAGGAGCAAAGTAATTTCTTTTAATTGTGGTTACTGCCCCAAGAGCTGACTTAATCCTCAGCAGGGCATCACTGTGCCCGCGTGGATTCAGCCCACTGAGCCTGGGCTGATCTGCGCTACAGATTTCAGCTAAGGGACTGACAACAGCCTCCTTGCTCCCTCTTCAGTACTGCTGTTGGGCTTGGTCTTGTTGCTATTTATCAGCCAGAAAATCTTTTGACAATGAGGACAGACTATCCTTAATCAGAGAAATAAAGGGCATCCATGAGAAAGATCACCATACCTGTTCTCATCTGACAGAATCTGCACGGTCAGTTGAAAATCAAGGCATGGAAGGCACGTTCAAGGAAGACAAGGGCACAGCAGAGGGGGGGCGGAAAAAAAGTGTGTCCAGTGTGTCCATCCCTCTTCTTGTGGAGGAATTTGTGGGATGAGGGGCCACCAGGGCAGAAATCTCAAGCAGTGAAGAACAAAGGTGAGGATCTCTCTCAAACTGAATTGTCTACAAGAACTGTGGAAGCCAATAAATTAAACAGTAACAAATCACCGTGATTAGACAATCATCACCCCAGGGTTCAAAAAACCCCTTTGGCATACACTGAATCTCTCACTTCAGCAGCAACTGAATCAAGATGTGCAGTGTGTCACTTCTCTGACACCTCCTCAATACAAAAACAACTGGAAGGTGGCAAATGTCAAATTTTAACACTATTCCAGTGGAGATCTGTGGAAACACAGACCAGTACATTTGTTACCTGTGCCAGGCAAACTGATAGAATTGCAACAAAGATTAGGCAGATGCTTAAAAAAAACCACCCCAAACATGTATTGGGAAAAAAACCCCCACACTCACAAATCTATAAAGAGTTTTTCTAAGGTGTCAGCAAGCAAACAGGTGAGGGAGATCCAGCAGGTACAATGCTCTAAACAGATCCAGCCAGAGTGCTCTGAAAGGCTTCTGCAGACAGTTGAGCCACCACAGGGTGAGAAGGTTTTCTCTGCGGTGAACATCCAGTAAAAGTGAGAGGACCAAAAGAGAGGCAGCAGGAACTGTGCTCTCCAAGCACTGCTGCAGCAAAGAGACAAACGGTGAACAGGGCCTCATGACACCGTGAGGTTACAGAGGGCTGCCAGACAAATGTCGTTTTAATAGAACCCAGTGCTTAGACAAAAAGGCAAAGAGATCTACTGGGAAAGGGAGAGAAAACTTCATTATGCCACCATATCAATCAATGACACAGCGCCTGGGATACTGCACGCAGCGCTGCTTCCCCAGCACAGAAACGACACAGAAAACCTACCAAGGAAGGAGACAAAGATGATTAACACTGAATAATGGAAGAGGCTAGAAACAGGGGGGGAACCAAAAAGGATGAGGGAGAGGGGCCTATAAAATCAAAAGTGACTTGAAAAAGACAAACAAGGAAGGACTATTCAATACATCTTCTGTAAGAGCTGGGGAACAACCCACGAGAGCGGCTGGCAGGAGCGGGGAGATGCGGAGCCTGTCCTCATGCAGCCTACAGATGGGAAGCTCTGCCACGGGACACGCCAGGGACGGAAAACTTTGACAACAAACCGGGTGAACAAGACAAACCCAGCAGGAGCCGGCGGACCCCCTGTGCCGCCCCTGGCTCAGGAAACCCCCAAACCCCAGAGCTGGGGAGCACCAGAGCGCATCCAGCACCCCAGGCCCTGCAGCCCCGGAGGCCTCTGCCGGCCCCTCACCCGGGCGGGCCCCCGCCGGAGGCTCCCAGCCTGGCCCGGACCGCGGCCCCACGGCGGGCACAGCCCCGGGGCCGGCCCCGGCCCTCTCCCCGCGGCTTCCCCCTCCTCTGCGGAGGATTTCGCCCCCGAGGGCCGAGGACAAGCCCCGCCGCCCNGCCCGGCCTTACCTGCCGGCTGCGCGGCCGCCAGCGGGGAGGCGGCGCCCGGAGCCGGCGGGGATTTGCCGGGACGTACCACTGCGGCTGCCGAGGGGCGGCCAGGCCGCGGCCCCGCTCCTCAGCGCGGCCTGGGCGAGAGGCCCAGAGCCCGGAGCCGCTACAGCGGGGGACGGCGCGGGCAGTGCGGGGACGGGGACAGAGGTGACGGAGCTGCAGGGCTCCCTGCCCCCGCCATGGCCCTGGGTGCCCATCGCTCACCCCTGGGAGGCAACGTCCGAACCTCCGCAGACACGGAAACGTGTGTTTTCAGCAAAGGAGGGCAAAAAGACCCTGGGACAGGCTGCCCGGGGAAGCTGTGGATGCCCCATCCCTGGAGGGGTTCACGGCCAGGCTGGATGAGGCTTTGGGCAACCTGGGCTAGTGGGAGGTGTCCCTGCCCATGGAAGGGGTGGGACTGGGTGGGCTTTAAGGTCCCTTCCAACCCCAGCCACACTGTGGTTCTATGAAAAAGGCCGGAGAAGGCAGCGTGAGACCTGTGCTGGGAAGGATGAACGGGACCGAACCCCCGGTTTGGCTCGGCGTCCCTACGCTGGAGCGGGGTGACAGCAGCGGCCACGTCCACCCTGTCCCACTGGGACCTGGCACTTCAATCAGGCAACCTAGAACCCAGCATAGGTTCGCAGTGGGGGTGAACCACAGTGCTCACGTACTCTTCAGAAGCTTCCTAGGAACGGTAATTAATTGAATAATTAAACAGCAAAACTTTTAGATCGCTGACCCGCTTGTCTCACCTCCCTGCGTGCCTCCCTTCCAAGGGCAGCATCTCCCGAAGAGCCCTCCTTCGGTAAAGGTGAGCCTTTGATGCAGGTGTTCAGTGGTGGTACGGGTGGTCCCAAGCGTGCGGCAGCACTTGGCAAAGCACCGCCTGAGCTGATTTTAGAGGAGCGTAGACACTCCTTGAAATTCTTCAGCGCAATCTGTCTCTGCAGCCGTAACACCTCTCTCTGGGATTCCCGCAACAGGCGATCGAATTCGATGACGTTCAGACAGTGAGGGTCATCCTGTGGGAAATGCAAACGTGACACTGTGTCGCTGGCCAGCTCTAAAAAGTGAAACAGGTCAGGGTGCTGATTTAACATGCTCCAGAAGCCTTACTGAAGAGACACTGGGGAAAACCAGGTGATGTGGCACACAAAGATTTCTGTTTCCTGGGTCTGCAAAGCCCCAAAAGCAGTTTTTTTGCATCCCTTATGCCAATCAATACATTATTCCTCTCAGATAAAAACTAGGCTGTAATGCTTCTGCAGCTATCCCAGCACAAAGCAAAAGGGCTTTTCTAAAGTGTGTGCTTTCTTACTGCTTGCCAGCAGAGAGCGTGTCGAGATAACACAATTTCATTTCCCAGCCAAGCAAGAGCCTTGGCTGGTTTATTTACCTCCTTGGTGTGGGTGCTGGCATTCTCCGCAGCCCTAACGGTGGTTAGGGCTTTAGATGCTGGAAAGAATGAAGAACATCTGGGACTTGTTCAGTTCTCGCTCAGGATAATGTTTGGTTTTCAAACATTCTTGATTTCTGACCTCTTCCGAGACGGCATGTGTGGGTGGGCCCCTATCTTTAGCACAAGGCGTCACTCCCATCCACTCCAGGGCCAAACACAGCAGCTTTTGAAGGAAACGTGCAATTTTACTCTCACTAAAACGGTGAGAATATGTCACCAGCTTGTTTAATTCTTCAAAGGTTTTCAGATTTCAGGAAGCTGAAAAGGCACGTACCTGCATGTCCGTACAGACGGATGAAAGCTGCTAATGAGAACCTATCTGTACAAATATGCTGCTGGAGGAGACATTGCTCATTCCCCTGGAAAGCTCCTGAGCCAGTGAATTCAATGCATAATTGGTATCCAGGACAGATTTAATCTCCTTCCCTGTTCACTTCTTACTCGCCCTAAAAATAGCATGTGCTTTATAAATGCAATTTTTGTAGAAAACCATGGTTACTCTCATGGTACAAGGGGGAAACTGAGGTAGCATTAATGGGAACTGATTACAGATTCAAGAACTGAGCAGCTGGGTTTTCTCTGTGCCAGACCCATGTTCAGGCTACCAGGGTAGTAGTTCTTTAAATAAAATTGCCTTTGGCTCTATAAAATCTCCCTTCCCCCAAAAAAAAAAAAAAAAAAGGCAGATATTCCAAACAGACAGCCTCTGAAGCCTGGGGGAACAAGGGAGTAGAAAAAAAAATCTCAGTCCTCCACTCACAGTTTCTGTTCTACACATCCCCTGCAGCTGCCTTGCTGTTCCCCACAATCCCCCGCTCCCAAGAATCCCTGCTGCAAGAAATTGCAGCCTGGTTTGAGCTGGAGCTGGGGTTTGGTTGGAAGCACATCACCAGAGCATGATCTCGGGAAATAATTTTCTCCTGTCCTAAGAGCCCTGACTTTGCAAAACAAGGCCAATGCTTTTGTAGCCCAGCATGCAACGTGTCCAGCCTGCCACTGGAAAGGAACTGAGAAGATCCATTTCATAGCTGCTGAAAAATTTGTGTTGATTTAAGTACCGTGGATTAAAATTGGTTTGGTTACAAACTCTGAGCGCACACATAATATCTCTGCATATAAACCCCCTCATTGGCATAATGCATTTTGCATGCTGGAGACAGATTAGGGGAATTTTGAATCTTAACTAGCTGGAAATTAAAATTTAATGAGCAGCTTGCTTGGAAGAGAAGTGGGAAAAAACAAGATCAGACAGAATGATTTCCTCCCTTGCTCATTTCTCTGCAGATTCCCTGCTCGTGTATCGGTGCCCCCGGTTACCAGTGCCTCGGCAGTGGCGCGAACAGACGGTCTGACCTGAGCCAGAGTGGTCACCCATGCCTTAGGAAGGCAGTGGCTGAATCCGTCAGCCCTGAGGATTGTACCCGTGTGTATTTCCTTGGCCAGTAATGAATCTTGCTCACCCGCTTTTGTCACATTCCTCTACACTTTGTCACTCTCCTGTCCCTGGCAGATTCAGATTGCCAAGCACGCTCTGCTGTGAAAATCAGAGTGCTTTGGAAAGGGTCTGTTCTCACTTCTGTGGGGGTCTGTGGTGAGAAATCAAGGGGACAGGATGGAAATTTCTTCTTGCTGACACCACCGAGCGCAGCCAGACCTGGGCAAATTTCTCCTGGGGTTTAATGGCAGGAGGAATGAGCGGGGCAGCTCTGTGCAAACAGCAAACACCTGACCGTTCTTCTCCTGACTAGATCTACGTTAGGGAAAGACTGAGAATCTGCCTTAAAAAAATTAACATGTGGGGAGCTCAGGGACAAAAATAAAACTTCTTTCAGTGAGGAAGTATTTGTCACCTAAATATCATGGAAGTGGGGTAGGTAGAGATGTAAGTATTCATTCAGCTGAGCTGGGTGCAGGAATGTAGAGTTGCACTTGGCTACATTTGCATGAGCAGAACGGGGAACCCTAGCGTTACTGAGCTTCTCAGGAGAGGTTATTAACTGACCTAATGAAAACATCCAGCTCATGGAGAAAAGATGTATCTGATATGCCCAGAACAGGCTGCTTTAGTCGCCTTGAGTGGGAACCATTTTACCTTGCTTCAGATGTCTGTAGACGCTCCTTTCAGAGAAGTGCTTTGAGGAGTGACGCGTCTGACCAGTTTTAGGTATCTGTCTCGGGATGAGTGGAATTATCCTTTTTATCCCACCATTTATATCGGCAAGTCCTGTGCTGGTGCTGGGGGGAACGTAGGTCACCAGCCCAGGTGCAGGCATCAGCATTGTAGATGGTTTGGTGAACACCCAGCCCTGGCTCGTGATCTGTACCCTCAGTCAGAGTCACATAGGGATCACCAAGTTATCCCCGGTCTCGTGGTGGCTGCGAGCTCTCAGAAAGCTGCAGTTCAAGACATGGCATTTACCTTGGTTTTGGGGAATGTGCTCAGCTGGTTTACTTTTCAAAGAAACATTTTAAAAGGAGGTTCTGCTTCTATGTCTTGCTTGCATCTGAGCACTGTGAAAAGTCAGCTGTGGCTTCTTGGGGTTTTCCAAGGGGGAGAGTTTTAGTGGCTGCTGAAAATGGCAGCTCAGTCCCATGAATTCCCAGAGCGACAATCAGGATGTCCCCCAACACACTGCTCTGGAGGGATCTGGAAACTGCCACACCCTCACCCAGTGTCCCCTATCCGACTCACACATCCAATGCCCCCTGTTTTCAGCCTGCACAGGGGACTGATTGCCCTCACTACGCTTCCTGGAGCCTGGTTCCCATCCCTGTTGTTGCCCAGCTCATCCCCAGCCACTGAGTGATGTCCCAGCAAGTGTCTCACCTTCCCTGCGAAGAGTTTAGCCTGCAGCTCCCGGCACTCCTGCTGCAGAGCTTCAATCTGCTTGTCTTTCGCCAGGAGAGCGCTGGCTTGCTCTGTCAGGTCCTTGGCACGCTGACAGGCAAATGCTTTTTTGCACAGCTCCAGGCTGGAGCCCTTCAGAGGCACCGGAGCAGTTACCTACAGCAGAGAGAACAGCAAAGAGAAAGCCCCATGCGCTGGTGTCTGTTAACCATCACCCTGTCACCCCGACAGCCGTCGGGCAGGGAGCAGTGTCAAGAAATGCAACCCAGCCCCAAAGGACAGCCAAGCAGAGGAGCAGGACAGACCTATGGAAAAGTGGGAGGAAAGAGGAAGGGCTGGATGGAGAAATGGGTTGAAGGAGAGGTGGGAAGGAGAAGGTACTCAGCAGAGGAGGCCGATGGGTATAGTCAGCACAGGGGGCTGCAGGCAGGGCAACAGTGGGTGGGGAGAGGAGAGGAAGGCAGGATGAAGGTGGAAAGACAGGAGAAGGCAGCAGAGGGGGGGAGAATGGCAGGAAAGATGAGCATGGGAGCGAGGATGGAAGTGGCCAAACCAGGAGGAGAAATGGAGCTTCTGTGGGTTTCTAGGCAATGGGAAAGAGCGCTTCAGCACAGATAGGTGGAAGATATGAGCAAAGGGAGAGGCAAGAGAGGGACCAGCAAGGGCCAACACAGCCGGGGGAGGACTGGGAGATGTTCAGCAGGAGAAGCAGTTCGGCTTCACATGTTCCCTGCGAGGGAGGGAGAGCAAGGGTGGGGACAGCAGTGTGCTTCAGGGGAGCAGGGCAGGCAGGGACAGGCAGGGACACACAGGCTCTGGGCAGGGGCCCTGGGCAGGAGCTGAGGCTGCCTGGCTGCAGTGTCCCTGGGATGCCCACTCTCAGCACACATCCTCGTCCCTGGGGCCAGCTCTCCCCCTGGGTACCAGCACCGCGGAGCTGGATGAAGGGGCAGCACACACCCCCCTGCACATCCCAGCCCTCTGGGCAGCGAGGCCACATCCAGTCCCTGGGTTTATCAGACTTTGGGTTTATCAGCCCCTGCCTCTCCCTGCCCAGCTATTTTCATCTGTACAAAACCTGACGATTTGGTGAGGGATGACTCTCTCCCCTGTCCGATCAGGACCATGGCATCCTTTGTGCAAACTTTTCCTCACCAGCCCTTCCCAAGTATCTCGCCTGCGTGCAGAAGCTGCATGCCAGCCCCTGGCTTGACAGGACCTGCGTACCAGGCACTGAAGGCAACCACTGCCAGATTAACCCCAGCTCATCAGAGCCCCTTCTCTGGGCATGCAGCTGCCTGCTCCTGCCTCCAGCTCACCCTCCGTGAGCCTCAGCCCCCCCCAAGCACTTTCTGCTGGTGGGAGACCTGGGCCAGCACAGGAAACTGGCAACTTGGATCTCCCAGGACTCACACAGGTCTTAAACTGTCACCACCCCTAAGTTTCACATAGGGAAAAAAAATAAAACTGTATTTGTATAGTTGCCGGAGGGTCTGCATAGTTGTTGGGTGTCTATCAAATGATTTCTCTCAATTTAATATCTGACAAGTCCATCTGGCAGCAACTGTTGTCCTGCAAGTACCAAAACCCTGTGACAGACGGGCAGCACGGTGTTTGGGGACAGCGAGGGGCAGGCAGTGCCAGGAAAACCCCCTACCTTGTCTTCATCAAAGCTTTCACTTCCTCCTTTCTGTCCTAAAGGCCTTGAGTTCCCCATCACAATCCCCGCTTTCCTTCACACAGGAGAAAGGTTTTGCCTTACTCCGGTGCAATCCACCTTTAGGAAGCTCATGCAATGGCTTGTGCCCAAGATCCCACATCCTACGGCCATCTCCCCCCACTCCTGCCCCGTGTCAGATACTACAGGGTTTGCAACAAGCTACTGTTGGGTTTGAGAAGGCAAAAAGCCACGCGGCTAGCACAGCGATGCAGGCGAGGTGTGGATGGGGCAGAGCAGAGTCCCTCACCCCTTCCTGTTTTGCTTCACCACACTCCTTTTCTTATTCAAACACTTCCTGCTTCTTTTTGGTGAAGTCAGATGAATTATTTTCACGACTTGCCCAGGGAAAGCTGAGCTAGTTACCTTAAACTAACACCTTACAGTCGGTCAGCACATTTACAGCAGCAAACTGAGCAGGAGGAAATTGCTCAAAGCCAGCTCCCCGAGCTGGAGGAGAAGCTGGCAATGGCTGGGTTTTGTGATTCTTGCTCTGCTGCTGATGTGCAAAGCATGTTTGCTCTAGGTTTAAGAAAGGGGAAAGAAAAGGCTTTTCTAGCTCAACAGAAGTAGCGAGCGAGAAGTCCGGGTGACGAGGTGCTCTCCCAGCTCAATTTCCCAGCAGCAGCAAGTCCCGGCACTTACGACTTTGAGGTTTGCCTCCTGGAGTTTCCGAGCTCTCTCCTCCAGGCGCTTGGCAATCACCGCCAGCTCCGCGTTCTTCCTCTTCAGGTGCTTCACCTTCTCCTCTGTCTGGGGGAAGCAGCTCCTGCGCTAGATAACAGAAGGACAGGTTTCAGGTGAAGCCCCCGCTCAGCTGGAAGCTGTGTGCCGGGGGGGTGCTCGGGGAAGCCTCAGTCCCCAGCCCTGCCTGACCCACCCAGGGCTTGGCCCGTTCTCTGGTAACCATCCCAACCGTTAAACACCAACCTCGGCTCTTGTTCCCTCTCCAGACACTGAAACCTGTGTTTTTCCTGGTATTTTTGTTAACGTGACCTCTTGGTCCCCATGAGATGCCCCTCAGCCCCCCCTCTCCAGGCCATCCCGCACAGTCCCTCTCCACCCACAACACGCTCGCTGCAGGCTCTGCCCATGCCAGCGGGTATTCGGTGCAGCCCCAGGTCAGCCTGTCCTGCCTGCCCACCCTCTGGGCTTTCTCTTCCAAAATCTTCCCGGTTTATTTCCCTGGCGTTACAGGACTGAACGTATTGCTGCGGATTTGTGCCGCCCCACCACTGCGCAAGCTTCGCCGTTGTCCTCTCGTGGCACCAAAGCGTGAGTTGGGGGGAGCAGGAGAAGGCGACAAAGGACTTTATGATGTCTGCAAAGCAAATTTCCCCTTTCTTCCTATTGATTCGCTTTGCTCTTAATCCCCTTTTATTTGGTATCTGTCCGTTTCGATAAGCAGCCGCTTGCCGATGGCTTGTTCTCTCAAGGTCGTACCCAGATGTGTTGTGCTGTCTTTTCACATCAGCAGAAACGTCAGGTCAGCTGATCCTTCCAATTATTTTCCTCCCTACTCCTGTGAGATCCCACCGTGGGCGCTTGCTGCTTTTGCTGCTTTTCTTCAGCCGTGAGACCGAAGCTGATTTTTGCGAGTAAGATTTGATGAGAGCTTACATGATGGTGCTTTGTTATAACCCAGCTGGCTGATAAGGGGTAACTCCCCAGCCTGCAGGTCATACTGGATTTATGCTTTTAGCATAAGAAAAATACCTAAAATACACATTTTTAATTTGTTGATATAAATTGGAAATGCTGAGGGATCAAATTTTCAGGGGTCTGGGGTGGCCGCATCCCCACGCCACGGGGCTGTGCAAGGGGCTGATGCTCTCCAGGGAGGACGCAGGAGGGGAACATCCCCTCTTCGTGTGTCCCGAGGGTCCCGGCTGCCCACTGCGGGCAGGGATGGGGGAGTGGGGCGGGACGCTGCAGTGGCAGCCTGTCTCGGGGTGCTGGGGGTGCAGCCGGGGAGGAGGCGGGCGCTGAGCTCCCGTGGGAGCAGGGGCAGTGCTGCACTGTCACCCAGAGCCCAGGCGAGTGAATCAGTGTTTCTGCTTTTCCAAATAAAGAGGAAACAAGGGCGACTTCCCCCTCCCCTGCCGCCAGCTCGCCGCTGCCTTGCCCCCCGCCTGCTCTTGCGGGCAGCTCCAGCAAAGCCTCTTGCGGTCTCCAGCAGACAGCTGGCAGAGAGGGGAGCAGGGGGTCCTGGCTCTGCTCGGCATCACAAGGAAGGGATCCTGCTTGAGTCAACAGCGGGTGCAATGCAAGACACCCAGGGACCAAGAGCACCCAGGCCCCATTCCCCCCCAGCCCTCCCCAGCTCATTTCGTGTGCTGGCATCTCTTGGAGTTGGCAGCAGACAGCAGCTCGCCCCGGCCGGGACTCCCGCCCCACGGCGCATCCCACCCCACGGCCGTGGGATGCAGACACGGCCTCTGCTCACCAGCACGCTGTTCTCCTCGGCCAGGCTGGAGCAGCGGTGCTGCAGGTCCTCCAGCGCGCTCAGGAGCTTCGTGTTCTGGCTCACGAGGAAGCCGTAGTCAGCCCCGCTCTGCAAAACAGCGCGGGAGAGGCAAGGGAGGGCTCTGCCTGCCCAGGAAAGGGGGAGAGGGACTGCAGTGCCCACTGGCCCCAGCCCCACAGTGAGCCCAGCCTGGGGCATGGGGACACTGGCAGGGCAGGGCACAGGCAGTGGAGGGCAGGGTGGGATGGGGAGGCTGATTGCAAGAGGAGGCTGCACGTCCTTTCAGAGATGGCTGCCATCTCCGTAGCTTTAAAGACATTTTCAATTTGCCCCTGGGAAAAAAAAGCCCAGACCTTCGTGCCCAGACACTCCCTCAAGGCCAGGCTGGATGAGGCTTTGAGCAACCTGGGCTGGTGGGAGGTGTCCCTGCCCATGGCAGGGGGTGGCACTGGATGGGCTTTAAGGTCCTTTCCAACCCAAACCATCCTGTGATTCTGTGTCATCCCCAGCCGCTTGTATTTTGCTGCGGTACCGTCTAAACCAGCTCAAGAGCCAGCAACAGCCAGGTGGGCAGAGCACAAGCCACGACACCCCAGACACGTGTGCAGCTCCCCACGGCTCAGGACCGGCAGCCTCCAGCACCGCACGGCTTTCAGAGGCGGTGGGAGCTCGTTCCCCATTCCAGCTCCCTCTGTTCGTCCCAGGACCCCCCCAGGAGCCAGGCCCCAGGCTCTGCTCCCTCTGTGTCAGCCTCGGCTCCGGAAGAAGGCGACATGCTGGATTTCTTTGCAAAACACCACCTTAATTTTGTCACATCAAAAGCAGCAGCAGCTCTGCCGGGAGCTGTATATATAGCTTTGTGGTTACTGTTTCCTGCTCAGAGCAGCTCGCCGCAAGCTCGCTACCGAAGCAGGCTCCCGGAGAGTATTTTTGTGCATTAGCAAAGCTCGCAGCCAAGCTATTGCTTCACAGCTGCCATATGGCAGCAGCCAGCTATACATCTCAGGGAGACCTGGCCAGATGTTTTCCCAGCAGCCAGACAGGTCTTGCAGGAACCAGCGCCCACAAAGTCTTTGCCGGTGCCACTGAATGGCCACGACCTTCCCTGTGCACAGCTTGGCTTCTGCAGGGAAACGTCCCACGGCTGACAGATAAATGCTGCCTGGGGTCTCTGGGTAGCGAGAAGTCAGAAAGGCAGCTCACAGTTCTTGGATGCTGAGAAGCTCTAGGAGGGCGGAGACTAGCTAAAACTCACTACACATTTGACCAACACTGTATTTTGGCTTCTCAATCACATCCATTGGAGAAAACGGACGGGAGACCAGTGCCACCAAGCCCACCCCACCAAACTCCCCGGCGTGGCTGCCGTTCCTGTGCTCTCCCCACCTGTACGAAAATGCCCTGGCAGAGCAGGGAGGGAAAACAACTGGAACCAATCAACCAAAAAACTCAGAAGAAAGGACCCAGCCCTCCCTGCTGGCCTCACACAGTGTCCCCAGGTCCCACCAGCCCCCTGAGCCACCAGGAGGGGACGTTAGGTGCCACGAGCTGCCAGGCCTTTGGCAGAGTGGTTGGCAGGTGTCCGCCCTGCAGGAAGCCCAGGGTTTGAGGAAGCTGGAGTGAAATGCCCCTCGGAAAGAGGTTGCACCACTTTCTACTTGTGGGAAAACAAAACTATATTGATTTTCTTTTACTCTTTTTTTTCCCCCTAAGCACAAAGGCAGAGTTACTGCCACAGTCCCCAGGGACATCCCAGCACAGCAGCCCCCGAGCCCCTGGGTGCCCTCTCCTGCTCTCCACCAACTTGGGGCTGCTCCCAGGGGTGGGCAGGGCAGGACCAGGAACTAAGGAGCTCCCAGACTCAGCCAAGGATCTCCCCAGGGGAGCCAAGCACCCTGCCCAGTGCAGTGCCCAGACCCAGAGCCCCAGTCCCAGATCCTGCAGCATCAGTCCCACCCCTGCTGCTCTACAGGGACAGCAAGGTGTCCCCAAGAATGTTTTCCCATCGCCAGCTCCAGGAACCGTAAAGCGCTGCCTCAGACTGGACACCCATGCAGGGGACACTGCGGGTGTGGATGGGGGTGTGGATGGGGGACAGACAGGCTGGGTGCACGGGAGGGGGTGCGATGCCTTGGGCTCTGCCGCCATCCCCAGAGCCAAGCTGGCAGCCCCCGGGGATGAAGTCAAAATGCATTACTTCCATCTCCTTGCGGCTGCCGAGAGGCCTCCAGCTTCTTGTCTGTGCTTGCTTGCGCTGAGACAGGCTGAGAAGACTCATCCAGCAGCCTCTGCGCGTGGATAGGAGCTGGGGAGTTTTGCTGAGGAGCTGATGGGCTCCTGCCTCTCCCAGCCAGGCAGCCGGGACCGCTGATGTCGTCGGTGCCAGGTTTCTGCAGGGGACATGTTTCTGCATGGTGTCCCTGCTCATGGCAGGGGACTGGAACTAGAGGATCTTTAAGGTCCCTTCCAACCCAAACCATCCTGTGATTCTACGATTCTATGACAATTAGCACTTCCAGCATGGCAGGGGGATTTTTCAGGGACTTACATCCAAATTTCTGTATGTGAAACCCCTTTTCTGTAGCACCTTCATTGGGGCAGGATGCAAAGACCCACCAGCACTCACCCTCATCCTACCAGGCGCTCCCCAGTTCAGCCCAGATTTCTTGCCACAACTCCAAAGCCCATGGCATGGCAAAGGCTGGGGTGTCCGAGACCACGCAGAGACCTTTTGTGTTCCCTGGGTGTTGCAGGACCCCGGGTGCGGTGTCGTGACGCAGGACAACGTGACCGTGTGCTCAAGGCTGGAGCCAGGCACGCAGCCAGTCCTGCCCCTGCCAGAGCGTCCCACCACAGCCGCAGCTCCTTGGGGCTTTGCCAAGAGAGGCACAAGGGGCATTAGCAGCGAGGAGACGTGCAGGCAGGAGACCCGTGCCATGCCAGGACGTCTGTCCGGCGCAGGGACCTCGCAGCCCAGGAAAGCTCTGCCAAACCTTCCCCCCAGTGCTGAGCCAGTGCCAGCTGCATCCGCTGAACCCTCCTGCAAGACCACAGAGAGCCTGGAACCGAAGGACTGTCTAGACGTCATCCCACGCTCATTAAACATTCATTTGATATAATGAAATAGCTTTTAATTTATTAACCGCTCTGCTGTTCCTCAAGGATCCCGCGCTGCACGATGCAGCCTCGCTACGGGCCACGCTCGTGGCCCCACAGTTGGTGCTTTTTGAAAGGAGCTGAGGAAATAATTAGGGAGAAGAGGCACAGAGGCTCCCCTAGAAGCGACTTGTCTTGATAAAGATACGAAGAGTACCAGCAGGAGCTGAAATCCAGAAGCATCCCACGGGCAGGGAGGTTTTCAGTGAGCAGGAGCCAAGGCAGAGCAGGGAGGGTCTCCGGGCAGTCACGTTCCCCGGATCAGGAGCATCCTTGGTAACTAAAAAATTAACCCAAGTGACAGGTTCTTTGGCCATGGGGGAAATTTTCTAAAACCAGCACAAGGCATGAGAAGAGGAGCAGGCATGCCGAGGGAGGAGGGCAGACCGTGGCTCCCTGCTGCAGCAGGCACACAGCTCTGAAGCCTCCAGTTCCAGGGAAATCAGCATCTTCTCTCGCCTCTTTTGGCAAGTAGAGCCCAAAATACAGTTTCTTCAGGATGTATTAAAAATGAGCAAACAAAGAAAAGCCTCAGCATGGCAGCTGCAAGAAAGCTGCTGCTTTTTTGACTGGAAAACTACAAAAAAGCAGAAGAGAGCTGCAGCACCTTCTGCAGAGAGAGGTGCCCAGCCAGGCTGTGAAACCAGCCACGCAGTCGCCGTCCCCCTGGAGCCCCCAGCATCCAGCCCAGGCTTTAAAGTCCTGTGGAAAACTTGCAGGAAGCCATTTGGGGGACAGTAAATCAAACCGCGATGAGGACGACAGGCACTGCCTGCGGCGGCTGCTCTGCAATGCGGCTCGGGTGAACGGGCTGGCCAGGACAGCGTCCCCTCGCCAGCCCCGGGGACGCACCAAAGGCTGAGCCCAGCCTTGGTTTAAGATCCCTGCAGAGAAGCAGACGGGAGGAGGAATTGATACCAGGTGGCCCCACGAGCGGGAGGTCTCAGGTGGCTTTTGAAAACAGGCGATCTCATGGCTGATTTTAAAACAGACCCAATTTCAAGGTGTGTAAAACAGATACGATTTAATGATGTCCGTGCAGTGACTTCCCCATCTCCAGCAGGTATGGGTCCAGCTGCCGGCTTTGCTTCACAAAAGCCAGTTCTGGAAAACAGCTCCCCCTCTTCAGACGCTTTGCAGACCGATTTTCTAGGTGAAACTACACCAGCTCTCCTGCTCTCTTGGAGACATTAAACCCATCGCTTCTCCTTCATTGGAAATCATCGTCACCGGGGCTCCACCGTGTCAAAGCCCCTCAGCTCTTCCTTCCAGCTGACTTCAGTAACTAGTTTCCTTAACTTCTCAGTCCTCGCCACTTGGAAATAAAACCTGTCACTGCCAATCCATTTTCTCCTCTTCCACCCTGTTTCAAGGGAATCGGCTCCCTCACAGAACGAAGTTATTTTCCATCAGCTGCTCTTCTGCAGTGCCCTCGCTGCATGTCAAAAGCAAGACAAAAATAGCATCACCTCCTGTTCGGTCAGTGAGCGAGAGCAAAGCCCATCCACTGCCGCTGCCAGCACAGCCAGCATGCCTCGTGCCGCGGCAAGCATCGTCCCAGCGGGGGGAAAAGGGATATTTTTGTTCAAGGCTTGGGAGAAGTATGAGACATGCCTGGGATGCAGTCCTGGATATTCTGCCACGCCTTCGGCAGGCAGGCTGTGTCCCACGGCGCTTGTTCTGCTTCCTTCATTTTGTGCCGGGTTCCTGGTTTCAGACCCAAACATCCCTGTTCTTCCGTTGGCTTCGTGGCACTTCCCCAGCAGCTCCTCACCCTGCCCGCTACCACCTCCCATTTCCATGAGTCAGCATTTTCTCCCTCTGCCCGACCCTCTTCCAGCCTACTGCTTGCCCTTATTTCCTCGTTTATCTGATTGTTATCACCCCGCGTAACAAATTCATGGAAGAAAAAACCCATCCAAGGCTATTAACTTCAGAGATACTCCCTCCAGCATGGGAAGTGCTGGAGCCACAAACTGCAAGATACTAAGAGAATATTCAAGGGAACATTCACTAGATATTTGCTCTTTCAAACGCGTCCTCTCCTGCACACCCTCTGACCATTGCCAGCTCTTCATGTGCTCCTCACCCTGTGTTTCAAATGAGATCTGCAGCTAAAATTGGAGTCTCACAAATTCGGGTCCTCTCTGTCTTTGAAGCATCTTACGAAAGCATCATCATCAGTCCCAGGAAAACAAACCCAGCTACTCCAGGAGGAGAAAAATCAGCTCAGTAGCCCTGACCGCCCTGGCGAGGCTGTCCTGTGATGAGCTCAGCTTCCCCAGCCTCCCAACCAGGGAGAAATTAATGTTCCTGCAAAGCTGAGACAAGGAGGAATGTGAGCGGAAAATAAACTCTCAGGGCAGAGGCAGAGCCTCAGCTGTCCGAAATCCAAGGCTGCAGCCAGGTCCAGCGTGCAATGCAGCACGATTTCTCACCTTTAACAGCAAATCCAAAATACAAGAGAGCAGATGAGAGAAAATGCCACCCTGCTGCTGAAAGGGCAGCTCTGAAACGCTCCTGCCACACTGTGCAGGCATTTCTCCATCTTTCACAATTGACATAAAACAGGGCAGTCAGCTGAGGGGGACGGAGGATTCGGAGAAGCCCTGTCCCTTTCCCCAGGGCCAGCCTGTCCCCGCGCCGCAGAGCCCAGCAGACACCCACCGCATCCCTCCCAGGGATGGCCCCGACGGGGACTCTCGCAGGGGAAAGGTCCTGCTCAGGGTGCAGGTGCTCATCTGGCGGAACAACTACGGGCATCATCCATCCCTCAGTCCTCAGTCCACTCCTCAGCCTGCTCCCCAGTGTGGAACAGACCCCCGTAACCCACACTCCCCCCAGCTGACCATTGCCTGCCGAAATCACAACAAGGCGTGTGTGGCCCCGGAGAGGCTTTACCCAGCCGTGACCCAACCTCCCACCACATAAAACGCAAATTGTTTTGCAAACCCAGGATGCATGCAGCCAGAAACTGGAGCTGGTGATTGCTGGGATATGACCCACCTCAGTTACCAGATAACCTGCAGCACGGGGCTGTGCAAAGCAAGCAACGTCACCCGCCTGCCATCGTGTCACTCTGTGACCCCTGGGCACCCCGTGTCCCCTGTTGGGGCTTTTCCCACCTACACATGGTGTGAGAAAGAGATCTGCCTGTTCTACCAACCACCATTTTACCACTGATGTACGAGCTTCTCCCTTGTCTCTTGCAGCTTTCGGAAAGATTTGACCTGACCCCACTCGGGTAAAACAGGACTGGGCTCCGTCCCCACCACGGCCAGGGGACACTAAGGGCATCTCTGGTTCATTGCACAGCTTGGAAATGTATGAAAGCCAGGCAATATACCATAAAACCTAGTCTGGTTGTAAAATTCAGGTGTCTGATCAGGAGCCAAGACAGCCAAGCTGCCTTTTTCCCCCATTGCAGGTTTTTCTGGGTGCTGCTGAGCAAGTAATTGAATCTGCAGAGAAGCAACTGCATTTCCACTAGAAAAAACAAAGATAAAACCAAAAAGAAGTGGGAAATAGATGTGTTAACATCTTCAGTGCAAACCCATAAAGACTTTGCAACCTCTGCTTCTTGCATACTCGTGCACATTGCCAATCATTTGAGCTAAACCATGGGTATTGGCTTCCTGTGGACATTTTTGAGGCTTTTTGTTGTTTAGCTCTGAGAAGAGGTCAGCCTGCAGCTCCCAGCACTGCAGGCTCAGGCCCAGACAGCCCCAAGGTCTTTGTGGAGCTTCTGGACTCTTTTTTTTTTGGATGCTGCATGTCAGATTATTCTATTTTGTAAGCCTGCAAAAAAAATCCAAAAAAATAAAAAACCCGTGGGGAAGATTGATAAAATTTAGCTCTTTCCAAGTTTGCTGTTTTGATGTCTGGAGCAAGGATGATTGTTCCCTGATATCTCATCTTTCTTGTAACAGAAACTCTAATCCAAAGAAACACTCCCAAGAAAGGCGTGAGGCTTTGCTACTGACAGAAGCTCTTGGGAACCAAGCGCCTGTCCCCAGCGTGCAGCCCCGGGTTGTGTCAGGGCTTCACCCTGGAAAGCCACCGAGCTGTGGTTCAGTAAATCCCCTGCCCCTGATCCTCTAACAGGACCATAGCAGCAGTATTCATGGTCTCATAAGTTTGCTTTTGTTAAGTAGAGAGACGGGGCTGCCTGCCATGGTTAGCTCTGAAGAGGAGCACATGCTCGTCCACCTTGGAAGATGCAGCAAGCAGCGAGGGGGGCAGGTTTTGTATGCACAGCTCAGTTTTTGCCCCGATATCTGCTCCACGGCTCTCCCCCAGCTATTCCTGTTTTCCAAATTACTTGCAGTTTCCCAGGGGCCAAGAGCACTTTTTCTTTTGGGTCACGTTGGCTCAAAAACCTGTTCTAGTTGCCCAGGTTCCAGCGTGTCAGGATCAGCATTCCTCACCCCTCTCAGTAAAGCAAGAACTCATCTGGGGCAGTTGTAGGATTTTGTCCTGGGCTGAGAAGCCCCAGATCTCCAATGGCTTTAACAAGTACCTAAGAGACGGAGGGAAAAAATCAACCCTTGCACCACTCACAAGAGGCGGGGGTGCTGCTCAGGGGTCAGTATGGAAACGTGAACAGCAAGAGCAGCAGGAGACTTTGGATGCCCAAAAGGGTGTTTTCCCAGAGCTGCTGAGCAGGTGGCTGAGATGCAGAAAGCCTGCGCTCACAGCAGGAGGAGGGCAGCAAGGCTGCCTGCATCGCATGGGCCACTTCTCCTCATGTTATTCCCGTAGGAAGGAAGACTACGGCTGTAGGACACCCAAAACAAGGAAGCAAAGACATTGGCAATTCCCCCTTGCCAAAAATGTACAGAGGGTGAAACGAGAAAGATGCTGAGGTGAAAGATCACGGTGCAGTAATGGCCAACACCAACATGGTGTGACCGCCCTGGGCCGAAACCAGTTTGTCATCACCAGTTCAGAGGAGCCGAGGACACGGTGAGGAGGCAATGGCTGGTGTCCCTCATCCTCCATGTCCCACACAATGGCCAAGCCGTTTGGACCTGGCTTTGTACAGAGAGTATGAGCTTGCTTAGAAAGATAGTTAGAATGAAAATGACCTTCCCCTCCGTACGTCTCACTTTGCCTTTTCTTCCGTTCATTTCTACAAATAAAGTCGCACTGGCTCTTCATGGCAGGCAGCTCTCTGAGGTTGGCCGTACATCCACAGTACTTGCAGAAAGCAGAACTAAGTCATTTGCATGAGGCTGAGCATTGCCAAGATGAGAAAAAATTAATGTACTCAGATTTTGAGCAAGATAGAGCACGATCTTTCTCTAATTGGGATTGCGGGAAATGGTGTCTGGAACAGCAAGAACTGGCTTCATTGCCCAGGAAGACCTTCTCACCGGCCTGCCATCTTTCATTCTGCTGACCTACCCCTTCTAGTCAAGGGTACAGCTCTGCGCACCCTCAGACATTAAATGAATTGTTTTCCATCTTTGCCAATGGAAAAACTGAAGCTCTTGAAATGCCACCAACTCCTGCAAAAGGCACTGAGCTTATTGTTACCTGCAGCTTGGCCTGAACACTTGACACGGAGGATCTTTACCAGCATTTTAGAATTCTTACTGCATCTGCACTCTCACTGGGAGCAACAGGTTCTTTTGTGGATATTTAAATTCCTACTGACTGGCAGACCCCATGGTTTAAGCATTTTTCAGTCTGGTTTTATGGATTGATTGAATATTCTCATCTCCATATGACCTCAAGGGAAGCTGAGGCTTGGCTTTAAAGAAACTCAGAAACAAAGCCACCTCTTGAGACTGAGCAGTAGTCGTGATAGCCAACTCCAAGCACCCAAGGTGTGCTCCTTGCTGTGGGGCTCATGGGATGCCAGAACAGGGACGTGGCTGGCTGCTGAGCTCATCTCTTCTGTAAGTGCAGCTGGGGAGGTTGGGGCAATGAGTAATCCTGGAAGGGAAGGATGCAGGGAATATGCAGAAAGGTAATGACCTTGCTTCTCTCCCCTCCTCCAATTTGGGGCACCAGGAGGGAGCCTTCACTTCAGCAACCTGCTCCCAAACCATCCCGAGTTTCCAGGGCCAAAGCAGATCCCACTGGAGCATCATCCCGTAACAGATGCAGACAACGGAGCTCTTGTGGGAAGTGCTCTAAAATCCACCCGACAGCATTATGGGAACTTTCCCATTTCCAGCCAGACTGTATCTGTGCCACTTTAACCCCATTCTTCCTACACAGACAACGTTTTTCTCCTTCTCTGACATTCATTATTCTGATTAGGATCCTACACCTGCAATACCGAGAGATTCTCAGCAGGAAAGTAAATTCTTACCTCCTGTGTCCACAGAGAAATTTTGGCAAGCAAGACCAAAGTGATTTCAAAGGCCCAGGACCAAGAATACATTCCTGAGAGCAAGACCCCAGGTAGCACTAGTAACACAGTGGGACACACATCTGTGCCATTGCTCTGCAGAGGAGCTGGGAAGCCCTGAGTGCGTTGCAGGATGCAAAGGCACACAGCAAACGGACAGGAGGACATGGGCATGAGCTACAAGGGCAATTCCCACCAGACCTATGGACAACGTTCTTCTCCATGAGAGTGCTGCAGCTTTGGGACAGTGTTAGAGAGGTGGTGGGATGCCAGCCCTTGGAGATATTCAGTGCTCGCCTGGACAGGTGCTGTGCACCCTCTTCCAGCTCTGGAGCCAGCCCTGCTCGGGGCAGGATGAGAGGTGTGTCACCCAAGCCACCTCCCTAACTCCAGAGATCCCTTGCCAGCTCCCAAATGGGAGAAAGGCAACAGCTCTGCACTCAGGAGGGACCTGAGCAAGAAAGCTGAGATAAGCTTGACCTATGGATAGTCTTAACATCTGCCCATAGACTGTCCCTGAGGGAACAGCAAAGCAGTAGTGGCAGGGGCTGGGACACACGGCAAGAGCTTCATCATAAAATCAACATCTTTAATCAACGCTGTCAGCTATGAGCCCTCAGGATGCTCTTCCTCGCACTAGGAGATTACTCCCTGGAGGGAGCTGTCCTGTTTGCATAATGTAGCACTGACATCCCAAGGAGAGAGTCCTGAAGGAAGCCCAGCTCCGGCAGCAGGACACACAGCATCCAGAGTGCTTGTCCCAGCCTGGCCAGGAAGAGCCACGCTTTTGGAGGGGAACAATGTCAGCGTCCCTCGTCCCCACTGTAACACAGCACCTTGCTCCCTAGTAAGTGGCTTTGGGGATGTGGCTTCCACAGCCCAGCAGCTCCGGCGCTTGCTCTGCCAGGAATAGCAGCACTGGGTTCCCTCCTGGGTCTCAGCTGGCAGCCTGTCACATCGCTGAAGCCACTTGACTTCAGGAGGAAATGCTGGAATTTTTTTTTCCAGGAAAAGACAAGTTAGCCTTGCTGGCGACGAGCATCAGTGTTAAGGTACCGCCATGGTACCCCCATGCTACCGCCATGGTACCACCAGGTCCCACAGTACCGTCGCTCTGATGCCATCACGGCACCAGCAGTACCATCAAGTACCCCCATGGGACCGCCCCGGTACACTGGTGCTGTGCTGACACTGCCGTGGTGCTGCCACAGCCCCATGGGAGCGGGAAGGGGAATGTTAGTCACCACTGAGCCAGGAGCCTCCAGGATCATGGGGAAACACTCAAATCAGCCTGAGGAAAACTGAACAGCAGGTGCTCAGCAGTCACCACTGCAGAAACCAAGTGGGATCCTCCAGTACCCATGTGCATGGGGGGGGCCCCACTGCAGGGATCAGCTGGAGCTGGCTGCACAGCCCCCACCCCGCAGGGCACTGTTTGGCTGCTGGAGCACCCATGAACACCCACGAACACCCACGAACACCCACGAACACCCCTTTGCTCCAGCCAGCTGCCCCCCTGCCACTCCCAGACTTCCCACCCGGACTCCCCCCCACAAGACAGTGCCTGTCCTCTCCCTCGCCAGCCAGCGCTCCCCGAGGTGGGGAGGACAGCAAGTTTGGCACAACTGATTCGACTCTTGGGATCGATAGAAAAGGGGAATGGGAGCAGAAATGCTTCCCACTCTGCTGCCCCGTTTTTTTGGCTGGGATGCTTGTGGAGTGGGCAGGGGCAGTGGTCAGAGGCAGACCGAGGACTGCATGGTTAAACGTGGGGTTTCCTGAAACATCACAATAAACAGCCATTCAAAAAAGAGCCATAAGAAATTGGGCTTGAATGAAACCATTTCCTCTCTCGGTAGGTTTCCAGCGGCGCAGTTTCTCCTGCAGGCCAGTCCAGCTTGTTCTCCAAGCAGCACAGGCTTGGCTCAAAAACCTCCTGCTAAACCTGGATCAGCTCTGCTCAGCGCTTCTCCCCTGCGCCCAAGGAGAACAGGCCAAGAGCTGGTTTCACCCCTATTTTAAAACCCACACAGAGCTACCCCAGACCCCAGACCATCCCAGTAAGATGGCAAATTTTACCCATGGGAAAGGAGGGCAAGCTGTCCTAGCAGGATGAGCTGATGAACTCTTGTGGGCTGGATTGAGGAGGCGAGACCCTGAGGGAGCCTGTTAGGCTGGTTTTAGAGAGATGCTGTGAGGGGCCAGACATTGCATGGCTTTGAGGACCCCCAGTGCTGTCTGCGAGGACGGTTTCTCCCCGCAGTGCAGGTGCCCCCAGCCCTCCCCGGCTACCCTGAGCGGAGAGGGGATGTTCTGGAAGGGGGTGGCAGTGAATCATGTCCCCGCCACTACCTGCAGATGCTGCTGGAGCAAGAAGACGCCGCAGGGACAGCTCAGCCTTTGCTGGTGCAGGGGCTGTGTCTGCCCCGGGTGGGCTCTGCCCAGCACTGGCTCCAGCAAGACCCTGCACCCACTCCAGCACCAGCGGTGGGGAGGCAGCGGGAAATCCCTGCGGAGGGGCAGCGATGGCAGCAGCTCCTGGTCTCGCATGCTTGTGTGCAGCAGCGGCTCCGGCAGCTCCCAGTGCACAGGGAAGGTTTGGTGGGTGGCTCAGCCACCGCCAAGGGCAGGTGTTTCCCATGCCCGTCTCGTACCAAGGTGACATCCCCCCAGTGCCGCGACACCTCTCCCCCCAAAACACCCACCGCTGCACCCCGCCTGCCACCACACGCACCCCGGCAGCCGCCTTACCTGGGGGGGTCTGTCTGTCCGGTTGTGTCCGAGCCCGTCCATCGCTCGCAGCGGCCCAACGAGCTCCGGCATGGGGCAAACCTGCTGGGGGTCCGGCGGGGGGCCGGGGAGGATCCTCGGGGACTCTTCCTGGGTCTGGGGTGCTGCGGCCCCCTCCGGCCCTGGGGACAGCTGGTGGCTCGCCCTGTCACCGTCCCCCCGCACACCTCCACGCGTGTCCATCTCGGGGCAGGGGGGTGCCGCGGGGACGGGATCGCCCGCTCCCGGCTGCGGCGGGTCCGGGCCGGGCCCCCCCCGCTCGAGCTCCTGCATGGCTGGGGCAGGGCGCGGGGCTCAGCCGGTGGCGGCGAGGGTTCCCCGTGGCTCCGGGAACCGGCACGGAAACCCCGAAGGCAGCAGAGGCGCGGCGGCGGGAGCGGCCCGGGCCGCGCTCCCCCCCGGCGGCGGCGGCAGCATCCCTGCGCCGGGGGAGGCTCCGTCCCCGCCTGGATCCGCCGGTCGGCGGGGGGGCGGCTGCCGGCCCCCCCCCGTTACAGCCCGTACAAAGGCTGCTGCTGCCGGCTGCCCGCTGCCCGCCGCCCCCCGCCACCCCCCGGCCCCGGGATGACGTCGCGGAGGGGCCGGGGGAGCTGCCAGCCCCTCACCGTGGCTTCGGGGCGAGCCCCCGGCGCTGACGCTGCCGAGTCATCAATACGAAGCCAATAGCGGCGGCTCCGCCGGTTTCCATGGCAATGGTGCGGGAAGGGGCTTCGCTGCCTATTGATGAGGCGGCGGGGAGGGGGGGTGTGATGCGACAGCGAGGGGGAGAAGCGGCCGGGCTGCGCCCCACAGCCCCCCGCATCCATCACCCCTCCGCACCCCAGGGCCGGAGTCCCTCAGAGCGCTGCACCCCGCCAGGATGAGGGTTTGGGGAACAGGACCCCCCCGCCCCACAGCCCCCAGTGTGGGGTGAGCAGGTCTGCGCTGGGGGAACTGGTGGGTGTTTCCCCACCAGTTGACCCCCAGCACAAGAAGGGGGTGCTCGGCTCTGCCCCAGGGATGCTCAGCTCTGCCCCANATGGTCAGCTCGGCCCCGGGGATGCTCAGACCTGCCCCGGGGATGCTCAGCTCTGCCCTGGGGATGCTCAGATCTGCCCCGGGGATGCTCAGATCTGCCCTGGGGATGCTCAGACCTGCCCTGGGGATGCTTGGCTCTGACCCAGGGATGCTCGTCTCTGCCCCGGGAATGCTCAGCTCTGCCCTGGGGATGCTCAGCTCTGCCCTGGGGGTGCTCAGATCTGCCCCAGTGGTGATCGGCTCTTCCCGGGGAGTGCTTGGCTCTGCCCTGGGGATGCTCACCCACCTTCCTGCTGAGCAAGCAAAACCTCAGCCCCCCCCCAGACAGGGCCCATGGCATGGGCATGCTGGAAACCACCCACTGCTGAAAAGGCTGTCTGGGCCCTGCCAGCAGCGTGCCCAGGACAGGCGCTGCAGCGGGCAAGAGGCAGAGGGTGGTGGGAGCAGGGAGGGAGGTGTGGGGGGTTGATGTGATGCAGGGAGACAGGAGTTAGCGGCATAATGCCACAGTGAAGTGGGGCACTGCCATCCCTGAGCGCACACACACGCAGAGCAGGCAGACGCGTGCTCTGTCTCTCTGCCTGCTCCCTGCCTTCCTGCAGCTTTGAGGAAAAGCACCTCATTCATCAGGCTGCGCGGCATTAGCACTGCTCAGGGGACAGCCACCAGGATACATCTGCCTGTCCTTGCTCCCCAGCCCTGTGCACAGCTTGGCCCACCACAGAGCAAGCTTTGATGATCCCAAAACCAAACAGGGGGTGGCACAGACCTCGCGTGGGGGACAGGTCCTGCCTCCTGTGTCCTTGTGTGCAGCAACAACTCCCAGTCCTGCTGCTGGTGCCTTCCCACGCAGTGGGGCGAGGACGGCATTGGGCATTTCACAGCACGCTGCTCCATCCGCGGCCGTGGCTCCTGCACCAGCAGGGCATGCGTTGGGTCCCCTGCTCCAGGGGAGGTACAGGGCGGGGGGCTTCAGTGCCCATTTGGGACTCTGCTTTGTGAACATCTCCTTCGAGAGCTTCATCAGCACATCCAGATGTGTGCTGTGCAGATGTGCCAGCTCTTGACACAGATGCCGCTGGCTATACATCGTCTCTGCCTGAGCAGAGGCAGCGCAGGCAGATCACCGCTGCAACTGATTTCTCACCGCTGTCTGCGCAGGGTGCAGGTGACCCACTTAGATGGAGTCCTGCGCGGTGGGGAGTTACCAGCAGGTCTGACAGCCTCACGTCCGCAGCTGCCATCCCACCCCCATCCTACAGCTCCCATCCTTCTGTCATTCTGAGGAGACAGTGTGCGCGGTGGGGGGAGCCCCGGGCTGTGATGGGTGGTGAACACAACCAACAGACCAGAGGTCGGACTCCAGACAGCTGATCCCACCATCCTGCATTTTCTCGTACTTGCCTACCTTCAAAATACCAGTTCAACTGACCTCCCACCTCCAGGAGCAGCTCAGGATGAGTCCCACCACCTCCCACTGCCACAGGAGACCCGGACCCCCCTGCTCCCTGCCCATGGTTGTTTCCCCCAAGGGAGGGAGGCACCAGGCGGGATCTCTGGGTGCTCCAGAAGCACAGAACAAGGCCCAGGTGCTGCTCAGCTTGCTGACAAGACAGAACAAGCGGGTTGAATTAGCAGGAGGCGGGAGCTGGCCGTGGGAAAGGAAGCGCATGGCTGATAAGATCGCGTGGTTGCGAGCGGCGTGCACACTGCTCACAGCGCAGCCTCCTTGGAAGCCCTGCTCCGACACGTCTTGTTTTGCACTTCCCCTGCCCTGTGCCGCTTATGCTCTCTGCCCACCTGGGACCTGCTGCCACGGCCCCCAGGCAGCGCTCTGCTTCTCCCACCCACCGGAGCCAGACCCGTGTGGCTCCATGGCACCGCAGGACCTGCCACCCTGGAGAAAGAGGGGTCAGGGACAACCTCCTGGGCCAACCCAGGCTCAGGGTTGGATCTCCAGCAGCCTTTGCTAAGAGCCCCAGTTAGATGATGTGATGGGTTTGCCCTTGGCTGGAGGCCAGCTCACACGCACCCGCTCACCCAATCGCCCCCACCCGAGGATAGGGGAGAGAATTAAAGGGGTAAAGGGAAAAAAGGACTCGTGGGGTGAGATAAGAACAATTTAATAACTAAACTACAATAATATTGAAAATAATCCTATATACAAACATACAAATGAGTGACACACAGTGACACTGCCCCCCACCCGATGACCAAGGCTCAGCCTGTTCCCAGCTAGCGATCCTGGAGCAGGGAGAGTCCCGAAACCGCACTCACGGAACGGAGAGAACAGTCCGAGTGTCCCAGACCCAGAGCTGACCGGGGTGGGGGGGGAAAGGCCTTGGGAGAGTGACCACCTGGAACAAGATGACCCGGAGCCAAAGAGATCCAGAACCAAAAGGGCCGATTTTCCGGAGGGTCCTCACCTCTATCCTGGGCATGACGGGTATGTTATGGGATAGATTATTGGCCACTTTGGGTCTCAATCCTGAACCTAAGATCAAATCCTGGGCTGGTCACTGGGGCTGTGCTCCCTCCCAGCTTCTCTGGTCTGCTGACCTTGGCAGCCACATAAACATCCCTGTTATCAGCTTTTTTCTGAGCACAAATCCCAAACACAGCCTCTTGCTAGCTATTGTGAAGAAAGTCAACTCTGTCTCAGCTTAACCCAGGATAGATGAGATGAATGTCCTGATGGGATGTCCCCCCCAGCCCTGCAGCCGCAGGGAGGGGATGTGTCCTGGCGCCCAGCGCTTGGGAAGCTGGGCATGGTCTTTGGCCCGTCAGGCAGCCTGCAGCTATTTGGCCAGCTGGATAAGTCATGGACCAGCCTTAGGGATGGAGGGGGGTTCCTTTACAAAGGGGAGAAGAGAAATACATCTGGGCTGTTAAAAAAAGACACAGTGGCCCAAGAGCTCCCTGAGCTGCAAGTCCATGAAGTCTTCATGAGAGCTCCAGGGATGGGGTGCTGCAGGCAGCCCTGGTCCCCCGGGTCACCCAGAGTCTGCTGCGCTCGCTGCAGAGGAGATGGGACAAAGCATTTCCTAGAAAGACCCTTGAATCTCTCCCACAACTGGGGAAGCCACTGGCTCAGGGATAAGAGGTGACACCATGGAGCAACTGATGAAAAATGGGTGATGTCAGAGAGCTCAGGATCAACAGCTCAAGTCTGGGGAGATGGAAGAGGATCGCAGCAGAGCCCTCCAGCAGCACCCATGTCTCTCCAAAGGCCTCCAAGGAGCCATGGAGGAACGGGGGAACAGCGCGTGGTCCCCCCAGTCCTCCTGCCCTCTTTGGTCAGGGAATGGCAAGGATGGGACAGCTCCACAGTGGGCCACAAATGAGAAGCCAAGTGTGACCCCAGCACGCACAGGGCCCTCAAACACCATGGAGTCATCCCACTGCTTCTGAGCAGAACACAGAGAACAGGGCCCCTTGGCAGCCCCAGAGAAGATGAGATGAAGCAGGAGCAGCCAGGAGCAAGAGCAGACAGAGCCAGGGCTGCGGACAAGGCAGCAGCGGAGGTGTGGGGTCTATGTGGGGTGCACAGCCAGAGACAAGCTACCTGCAGCTTAGATCTAGGGTCCGTCCAGAAGACACAGCTGGAGACAAGCTTCTTACAGCACAGATCCAAGGGCCATGAGGAGACAGACCCAGAGATCCACCTACATCCCAGCTCAAACAAGGACTGAAGACCAGGGCTGAGCTGAAACAGTGCTCCTGGCCCATGCCAGCACTGGGGGACCTGGGTGTGGGGACGGTGACACGTATTAACACACGTGGTCATAGTGGGCACCAAACAATTTCCACCTTCCTTCCTTCAGACCCCACGAGACAGACCCTCCTGCCTCCGTGTGCCAGCTCCCACTGGGGACCACAGGGACATGTGGTGACACAAGGGGGTGCCTGCTCTCTCAGCGGAGTCCTTCAGCTCCCACTTCCCACCTCCATGCACCCACCCTGGGGCCAGGACACGTCCTGGTGCTGCTCCATGGGGGAGATGCAAGGAGCCACGTTGCCCACATTCGCTCCTCCCCTGCTCCCACGGCTCCCCCAGCACCGGGACTGTGCCGGGGAGCAGTGCGGGGACTGAACCCCGGTTAAAAATAACCCAGCAGCACAGAGGATGTGATGGGCTGGCTCTGCCAGGGGTCACGGTGCAGCCCGGACGTGGTGGCCGTCACGGCGTGGCGTGGACACACCACCCACCGCAGGCACAGGGCTGGCGCAGGAGACGGGCGCTTACCCCGGCAGAGCCCAGCCAGCGGCTGTGGGTGCCTGCAGCCCTCCCCAGAGACACCCCAACAGCGCTGGCACGGGCACCCATGCCCTCCGAAGCACCCGGCGGGGTCCCAGCCCCAGCCCCTGCCCTGCTTGGGGCATTTTGGGGTCTGCAAACAGCGGGGAGCGGGACCGGCGCAGCCCGCTCGCCTCTGCGGCATCACACCGGGCACGGATAAACCAGCCGAGGGCCCTGGGGATCACTCCCAGACGGAGAGGACAGGTTTTTCTTGCAGGAAATGGCCCAAATGCATGCAGGACGGAAGGAGGGCACTGACAAACGGAGTTGGGGTTTTTTTTAAGAAGAGAAAGAAGTGGCAGTTTCTGTTTCACTGCTCTCAGCAAGAAACGTGTTTCCAGACCTCTGAGCGGCTGTAATATTCATAACCACAGTACTCCTTGAGCAAAAAAACATTTGGTATTTATCCTTCCTAATACTTCAGTATTCATTACTGGGAGGTGAAATTTCAAAACTTTTACATGATAAAAACCTGGGCTTGCTTTTCCTTTCCAGCACCCGACAAAATGAAAGTTACTTGGGGCAGTCTGCACTGGCTGCTTGGGGTATTTTTTAGCCCTTTTTTCATTTTTACTGCATAAAACAAGCCTCCTTCTGACCATGACCATTTTTTCCTTCCGCATCCCCTTCGAACAGTCACAAAGCCAGGGAATGTGGGAAAGCTGGGACAGTGAAGAGAAGCAAAACACCCTGGTCCTTCCTGGCCAGCCCTGGGAGGGCTCAAAGCATGAGAAGAAATACCCCAAACTCAGTAAAAACACCCACAAATGCTCCCGAAACCTGCACAAGACGTTTTACAAAATGTGGAAACTTTCCTCTAATGTTTGGGTTCAAAAAAAAGGGGAAAAAAAAGAGTGTATTTTAAATATATTTTTTCTACTATTTGAGGTGTCCTCTCCCGTGGGCAGGAGGTGGGGAGTCAAAGCCAAGGGTGAGGATGCCTGGGGGGGTCGGGAGCTGATGTTTGGGGACCAGGGACCCTCCTCCTGAGTCCCTGGGAGCTGCTTGGTTTTAGACCCCCCCAGGAAGGATGGGCTGGTGGTGTGTGGCTGGGGGGAGACAAGCCCCACAGGAGGGTCTCTTCGCTCCCTGTGGCCCTCCGACCATGGCTGTGGGACACGGTGGCTTTGCCAGGGAGCCTGGAGGGACGGAGGCCGAGTGCCCCATGTTGATGGAGTGAGATTTGCTGGCTCCTCTTGAGCCGTTTACACCCCCTTTCCCCCCCCCCCCCAAGGTCCCAGCCCTCCACAAAGGCTCCTCAGGGATCCAAACACAGTCTCCAGCAGTGTGCAAGCTCACGGTGCCTCTGGCTGCGGGACACCCCCGGGGCCCTGGGCACTGCCAGAGGCTCTTCCTCATTTTGCATTTCCCAGGAACAGAATAAAAAAATAAAAAGTCCACAAGTCAATGCCGTAAGAGTTTTATTTAGCAGCCCCTCACCCCGGTGCACAAAGCACAAAGCCACCCGGGAGCCCCCGGCCACCTCGCAGAGCACCTGGCCGCCACCGCCTGGCTCTTCCCAGGGCTTCGCCATGCGGAAAGCGAAGAAGGGGGAAAGAAGTGGGAATTGGAGGCTTTGCTACCTACCTGGCCTCCCAGCGTGGTGCTCCCTCCGACCCGGTGGTCCCCTCCACTGCGCACGTGGGGCACTGGCCACGTGGCCCCTCTCCCCCACGTGGCAGAGGGACAGCGGGGACGAGCGGAGCATCCACAGCCCGGGGAGGGTGGCAGTGCCCGTGGGGTGAGTGGCCAGGCATGGGCACTCTCCTGTGAGCCGGGTGCAACCCATCCTCTGCACTGAGACCGTGCACAACTCGTGACAGGCGCGCGGGCGGCGGCGGTGCTCTCTTCTCCGTAGCCCACAGTACACTCATCCATAAAGTAGGAAACACTACACCCTGCAGTGCTGTTTAGTAGTGCTTTCTACTTTATGGGTGACTGCACTGTCTCTCAGTCGGTGTCCAGCAGTCGCTCTCCTCCGGCGAAGTGCTCGCTTCCGCCCGCGTGGAGCTACCTCCTGCACCCCGCATGGCCCAGCCATGGGGCTACCTTTGGCGTTGACATGGCCAGGGACGTGAATTGCAGGGCTGGTCTTGTCCCGATGACAGAGAGCCCCTGCCAGCGTTTCCTCCCACCTCAGGGAGCCATACCGGGCATAGGGGACATCCTTGTCCTCACAGAGGAGGTCCTGCCTTGTGCCTCCTCGTGTCCCCTAAAACCCCGTCCTGGGCACAGGGGACAGCCTCACCTTGTCCCCGTGGGTGAGACCCAACCTCATGCCCCACCAACCCACCCTGAGCCCTATCCTGGGCACAGGGGACCTGCTCACCTTGTTCCCAAAGTGGGGAAGCCACCTAAATATCCCATCCTGGTCATAGGGGACAACTTGGACTTATCCCCAAAGAGGGAACCCCACCTCAGACCCCGTCTTGGTCAAAGAAAGCCCCCCCCTGCCTTGTCCCTGCTGGTGAGGACTCCACCTCAGACCCCATCATCCCTCTCAGAGCCCAGCCTGGGCACAGAGGGTGTTGTTGCTTTGCCCCCACAGGGAGACCTTCATCCCATGCCCCATCCCATTCACAGAAGACCCCCTTGCCTCGTCCCCACCGGGGAGATCTCACCTTGAACTTCATCATTGCCCTTCAGACCCCACCACATTAAGAGGACCCCCTCACCTGGATCCCAAGGGTGGGATCCCACCTCAAATTCCATCATTGTCCCTCAAATCCCATCTGCGTCACCAGGCCCCCCCTTGCCATGTCCCTATGAGCGGACCCCCACCTAATGTCACTCGGGTCCCAGAGGGCTCCTTCACTTCATCCCTGCGGTGGGGAGCCCATGGGGAACTCCATTCGCACGACAGGGACCCCGGCATTGCCTTGTCCCCACGGTGGAGACCCCACCAAAGTGCCACTCTGGTCGCAGAGGACTCTCTCACCTTGTTCCCATGCTGGGGACCCTGTGGCAAACCCCATCGCCCTCGCAATGTCCCCATGGGGGACCCCACCTCATCTCCCCATCTCCTTTACCGAGGACCCCCTTGCCCCTTCGCCCTGCCCCCGAGGCCACAGGAGCTCCATGGGCCAGGAGTCCCCATGGGACCCCACCTCACCCCGTCCACCAGCCCCACAGAGACCTTCTCCATGCCCCCCTTTGGGCCACGTGGTGGAGGTCACCTAGAGGTCCCCACACCCAAAGCCATGCAGACCCCCAGCCCGGCCGCCTCGTCTCACCTTCCCCACCAGCCTCCGCATCTACCCGGTCCTGTCCCCACTGCCACCAAAACCCCCTGGGCAGCACTTCTGCTTCAGCCACTTCCCGCCTCCGCCCAGCGCCAGCGCGGCGTCTCCTCCGCCCACACCCCCCCCAGCCCCGCTCCCCGGGATGGGGGCACCCCCTTACCTTCCATCGGCCCCTGGCACCCACTGCCCCCCTGCAGCGGGATCGGGGCCGTGGCCACCAGCACCCCGGGGTACCCCACGTGGGCACCTTGGATGGGTCCCCCCATTACCGAGTCGGAGCGTGGGTGGCCCATGCTGGGTGCCGGTGGCCCATGCCGGGTGCCGGTACGATGGGGTGACGGTGGTGGCCAGGGAGCAATGGGCCCCTGCAGGGAGCGGGGCCGCTTTTAACCCCATCCTGCCCACGTGGCCCCAACCACAGGAAGAACCGTAGCTGCCGCGCAGATAACGGTGCAGGGTCCCACCCAGCACCACCCCACAGGCGACCGCAGCCGGCCCAGCCGCGGGGCGAGGGGTGGCTGCGCCGAGCACCGGAAGCACCGGGGGCCGTTGCAGAGCCGCCGGTTACGCTCTCCTGGGCTGCGCCGCTGGGAGAGACAAACATGTTTGTGCAAAAAAAAAAAAGAGGAGAAAAAAAGAAAAAAAAGCTGTTTGGACAGGGTGACAGTCACCAAATCCCCCTCCCCTGTCCCTGGCTGTGGCTGCGCAGGGGCTGGGATGGCCATGCAGCAACACCATGTCCCCTCGCCCCATCCTGGTGATGCACGGGGGCAAGATGTTCCTGAACGTGGAGAGACCTGATGGAGGGGCCATGCAGGGCCTGCAGCATTTGGGGTGCTGCCCGGTGGCAGGGGCAAAGCAGGGGGGGGACATGGGTGCCAGCAGCTGCGAGCCATAAGCCAGGTCTTTGGGAAACGTTAAACCTGAGAGACCTCCCGGAGCCTCTCACCCGCCCGGGGCTCTGCAGCACTGTGACAGCCAGCAGGACACGAGGCCCCCAGCAAGAAAACCAGAAGCCGGGTTTGCAGGGTTTGCATGTCCAGGTCGCTGGTCAAAGCCGCACTGGGACGGCTGTCACTGCCTGGTGACACCGGTGCTAGAGACACCGTGGATGCGACACAGGCAGTTTGCTCGGCCACAGCCACACTGATTGCCAGCAGCACTCCCTGCTGCAATGCCGGATGAAGCTGCCCATGAAACTGAATGAAAAACTATGAGTTAAATCCCCAAAAGTGACTGTAAATGGGACCGCGCTGCTCTGTGCAATGCTTTTCATGAGGCTCTGCAAAAGGCTCTTTTTTTTTAGGCCGATGAGATTCACTCTCTACATCGATAATTTGGACGGAAATGTAAAAAAAAAGCCAACAAACTACTGGTGAGATTTGCAGAAGGCAGGGGAAGAGCAAAGACAAAAATAACTGAGCAGCGGCACGGTCAGAAGTGATTTGACTTGAGCAGCGTGTGTGCTGACGACAGCAGGTAGAGGGGCTTTGGTGCAGAACTGGTTGGGAAACTCTTTCCGAACAGAGGTTGAACTGCCCAAAGAGTTTCACTGGAAAAAAAAAAACCAACAAACCAGAAATGGATGGAGTGAGCCTGTCTGCCTGCCCAGCCAGCCCTGTCCGTGTGCCCCCAGACCCCTGCCCTGTCCCTGCCCTTTGCTGGCCCCATGCATGTCTCCATCCCCTATGGGGTGACCAGCCCGGTGAGGGCTGGGGACATCCCACTGCGCACGAGCGAGAAATTCAACAGGGAAATCTAAGCAGCCATCGGTGATGTCTCTGCAGGGTCCGTTGGCAGCAGACACGGCTCCAGCCCGGGAGAGCATCCCTCTGCCCAGCCGGCGGCACGTGGCGAGCGGCTCCTGGCCGCCATGGAGGCCACCTTGTGCGGGGCTGGTCCCACGTGGGGCTGGGCTCAGAGCCACCCCAAACCAGCCCTGCTGGGCACACCTGAAATGTTGTGAGCAGGTTATTCCTGACCCAAAGGCCCCCTGCAACAGCACCCAGCGCCGTTGGCCCCCTCAGTGCCGCGGGCCAGTCTCCAGCAGTGGTGGGTCCCATCATGGGGGACAGAGTCCTGCAGGGTCCAGGACACTGCTCCGGCAGCAAAGCCGAGGAGCCTTTTTTGGGGCAGCCGGAGGCAGCTGTGGTCCCAGAGGTGCTGCTCAGGGACTTTCCCTGTGTCCGGGGTCAGGGCTGTGTTTCCTGCAGTGTGCGTTACACCGACACCAAGTGCAGGGGGCTGGGGGACGGGGGGGTGCCGAGAAGCCACCCACAAGTCTGGTGGCACTTGTCAATCCACAGACTGTCTTGAGTTTTGGAGAAAAAAGATCCATCTAACGCTAACTGGGCTGCAAAGACAGGTGAAGATGTGTTTCCTGAAAAAGGCAGCTGGGCGAGACCGTACTGGGGGAGGGAAGGATGCTGGGGGAGGGCGAAGCACATGGCTGGTGCCAGGGGATGCTGCGGGGACCACGGGATCTGTGCCCTCCCCAAAACCAGGCTCTCCAGCAGGGCGCTGCTTGCCCCCAGCGGGTGCCGGTGCCCTGAGGAGCCGGGCGGGAGCCCCACGGGCGCCTTCCCGGCAGGGAAGTGGGGGGGAGGCAACACTTCCCCTTTCCCTGGTTGAGCGTGGCTGGGGGACATGACATTTTTGGGTGTCCCGAGCTAGTTTCCTTCTGCCAGCAGCAGCCACCCGCTGCCTCTCGGGACGGGGGAAATCAGCAGATCTGGTTCCTCGGGCTCAGATGAGGAGGTCTGAAAGTCTCCAACTGATGATGAACTTACCACATCCCCATCCACTGCTTGATTTTGCAGCCTGGCAAAGGGGGCTGCGGGAATTTCTACCCTAGCCCATGGCCCCAGATCACTGGCCCTGCCCTGCTCAACACACCCGCCTGAAATAGCTCCCAAAGGGCTGGGAGCACAGAGGCTTAGGGAGGCTGCGGGGGGGCTGCAGCAGCTGCGTTTCCTCCCCCAGGGACCTCATGAGAATGTCCCATCCCCAGCGCTCCTGGGGCCCCTTTCTGCACCCTGCCAACCTGCTCACCATCACCTGGGGACTCACAGATGGACCCCCCCAAGGGTGCTGGGTGCTGCTGCTCCCCAGGGTGCAGCTCCTCGACCCGCTGCAGCTCCCCAGCCCAAACCATCTCCCCCATGGCACTGCTCTCCCCAGCTCTGCCCTCCCCTTGTCTCAGGGGACCCAGAAGCAGGTCAGACACCCACAGCCCCCCCGGGATGCCACCCGGTTTGCTCTGTAGTGAGCACGGAGGGTGCACTGCTGCCACCACCCCCTGGGACCGGGGCTCCCTGCTGGCCCATGGGCTGTTGGTTTTCCAGTAACTCCCAGTATCGGCAAGCGCAGGGGAGCGGGAACCAGGGCCCTGGGGGGCAGCAGTGCCGCCAGCCCCGGCGCAGGGGCAGGGGGAAGGGCCCTTGTCGGGTGGCGCAGCCCAGGCGCTGTGAAAGCGCTGATATTTCTTATCACGCCTTGCAGCAACTTCCCCTCCTCGCCTGCGGTCGCGGCACTCGCTGCATGCAGGGGAAGTGGCAGCCAGGCCGGCTGCCTTTGGCCCTGAACTGCATTTAAAGGAGACGAACTCCTGCCGGTGCCCTGGCCTGCGGACCCAGCACTGTGCTGGGGGCAGGCAGCTGCCTGCTGCCCGTCCATCCCCCACCGCTGAGAGCTGTGCTGGAGGAGGAGGAAGGGGGAGGTCTCACCCAAAGCCTCCCTGAGCCCCCTGCACTGTCCTGGGACCAGTGGGAAAGGTGGTCTGCTAGCCACCGGGTCCACAGCCCCAGTGGCGTACATCACCAACAGCATCTCCTGGCCATGGCCCCAACAGAGCCACAGTGCCTCAGTCATGTCGCTGTTAACACTGAAGCCTAATGACTGCGTTCCCAACATGAGGCACCAGCTCCCCTCTAAGAACAGGGGACAGAGGCGGGGGGATGAACACAGCTCGTTCTGCTTTGCAGTGCAAGGGGTGGCCTCAAAAAAGACCCCTGAGACGGGGGCCTCCAACCCAGTGATGCTCCTGGAGAGCACGGGAGGGCTGCTGCTGCGCCAAAAACATCCAGGGTGCCAAAAGCAGCTCCCAAGAGCTTTTTGGATGGGTAGAGCATCGATCGCCACCATCCTGCTGAGCACAAAAGGGCACGAGGAGGAACAACAGCACCTGCGGTGTGTCCCCGCTCCCCCTGAGCCCCCACTTCTGCACCCAAAAGAGGGGCTGGTGTGCCCGCAGAGCTGCTGTGCTGAGGGGCTGGGCCCATCAGACCGAGCCGTGTCTCACCACCAGGCACAAGGATGCCAGCACCGGGCAGGATGCTGGGGGGGGGAGATCCCCGCGTGCTCCCAGCCTGACCCGGTGCCTGCACCCCGCCTGTCCCCTTGGGAAGCGCTACCGCCGGCAGGGCTGGGGTTGGAGCGAGGCCGTTAAAAGTGAGTCAATTAGAAACTGCCGGGTGAAAGAGGCGGCGAGCGGGAGGCAAATGAGAGCGCGAAGGGAAACCTCAAAAAGCCGAAGTGACGCGCTGGGGCGGGCGTGGGGGGACACGCGGGTGAACGCGGGTGCCTGGCTTTGCCCATATATAGACAAATCGTGACCCATCTGCGCCAATGACGGGCGCGGGACCGTTGGGCTGGCGCCGGCGGAGCACAAAGTGCCCTGTCATTTTCCGTGTCACCTGCTGCAACCGGCCCCACAGGTGGGGGAAGGGGAGGCCATGGGCCGGGGGCCCCCGGTGCCCCTGGAGAGGTCCCCTCAGCACCCGGTGTTGCACTGCAACACCACAGATGGGTGACTCCTCTTTCCCACCTTAATCCAAGGGTTGTGCAACTTCCCGGGCTGCTTGGCCCCAGGATGGGCCTGTTTGGGACGGAGGATGCTCCGAGATGGAGCCCAGCAGCCAGAGGAGGAAGGAGGGACGAGAGCCGCCCCGGCGGGCTGTGGATCTCCTGCGGCAAGAAGGGCTCAGGAGACACGGAGCTGAGCTCTGTGGTGTCAGTCCCTCCTTCCCCAGCGGTCCCTGTCCCCCCCAGGACAAGGCATGGCCAGAGTGGAGCATCTCCAAGGTCTGGAGACCCCGAGGAGGGGGCACAGGCACCCAGGGCTGCCAGGATGCGTCTCCCCACACCTGGCGTTGGTGGCATCTTTCCAGATTAGCTGGGCCAGGCAATGCCAGGGGAGTGGTATCAGAGCCCCCAGCCCGGCCAAGGGGCTGGATCATGCAGCCACAGGGGTGTGCTGACCCCCTGCCCTGTGCCATGCGCCTGGGCTGTTTGGGGACCCACCAGGGGAGTGACATGTCCTCACCCAGCACACGTCCCAGGGCTCTCTTTGGGCACTCAACAGCTCGTCTGCAACTGCCTGCACAGGAGAACCGTTCCCCCACGGGGAAGAGCCCCTTCCAGCCCAGCGCCTGCGTTGTGCAAAGCCTGGGTGATGCTCATCTGGCCAGGAGGAGGAAGGACAAGGGCCATCCGGGGTGCAGCAGGAGGTCCTGGAGAGCTGGGGACGGGGTAGACACTGTCAGGTTCTCAGATCCCTCCTGTGACTTCAGCTGTGGTCTCGCTTTGCCGTTTGCCCTAAGGAAACATGCCCTCAGCCCCCCCAGCACCAGAGTGAGCCCCCACCCTGCCCCATCAACCCTTGGCATCTCTGCTGCCTGTGACGCAGAGCTGCAGGAGCAGACCGGGGAGGTGATGTGGGACCCTCCACCAGCTTCTTGTGTCCCCTCAGCCATCAAAACCCCGCCAGCAGACCAGTGGGGTTAGAGGGGTCCACCCCGGAGTAGCCAGCACCAGGCGTGCGGGGGGTGGCAGTACCCCCTTTTGCTGGCCCTTCTTCAGCATCCCCCAGCCTGCTTCCCCGCAACTGAGCACAGCCTCCTCCTTCCACCACCATTCCGGAGGGGCAAACACCCTGAGGGCCCATCGTACACCAGATCTCCCCGTTTTCCCTGTGGATGCCTCCAGCAGGGAACGCAGCCCAGCTCCTCACCCACCCGCTGCCACCAGCCGCGCAGCAGGAACCCCTGGGGACGGTGCACGTGGCCGCCGGTGCCGCGCTTCCGCCACGCTTGAAAGCTGTTGAGCTGCCTGCGCCTCTGAAACCCGCACCCAGCCCCTCTGCAGCCTGGCCGGGCAGCTGCTACCAGAAGCTGGCCGTGGGTCCCCTCCTGTCCCCACCACATCAGACCCACTGGGGTGTCTCTGCGGCACCTGACGCAGAGGCGATGGGCAGGATGGGCACCCCGTCGATGGCACCCACCAGGGCTTTGCCAGCCTCCCACCAGCGGCGTTTCGCCCCGGCCCTGGGCAGCCAGCACTGGGGACAACCCAGGTCATCTTCCCCTGGCACCTCCGCCCTGCCAAGCTCTCCTCGGCCAGTTTCCAAGGAAAAGAGTTTGATGCTGGGGCATGGTTTGGGTTTTTTTTCCCCCACCAGCACCTCCCACCAAGGGTCTCTTCCCCCTGGTGGGAACCAGCCCCCCCGGGGCACAGGGACACGGCCGGGAGGCACCTGGGACAGTCTGACTCTGCGCGCTGGAAGGCAGTGAGGCAGCAGGTGAAAGCGGATTTAGGGTGAAGCAGGTCTGGTCCTGCTGCAGCCGTCCCCGGGCAGCACCTCTGCCTGCTGGCCTTCGCACTGGCACAGGGTGACAGCAGGGTGACAGCGGGGGAGAGGCCAGGGTGTGTGCAGAGCATCCACGGGAGCAAAACTGGGGAGAGGTCCCTGCCTCGCACACAGCCCCCCATGGCCAGAGCCCAACACGTCCCCCTTCAGCCGAAGCCCAGCTTGTCCCCGCTGCAAGACAAAGGCAGGTCCCTGTCCCCAGAGCATCACACGGAGGGGCCCCCGCACCGGTGGGGACGGCTCGGTCGGGCATTTCCCAGCGCTGCCGGCAGCTGCTTCGCGTAGAAACACGGTGTCTCTGCGGTTTTGGAAAGTCACTTTTCTCGCCTGGAGGGAGAGCCGGGGTATCGGTTCTCAAAACCCGCACGAAGAAATCCACCAGCTCGTGCTTCCTGCCGGGGGCTGCCCTGACACCTCCCACCCCCCCGCTGCCCCAGAGCTGCCAGGCTGCTCCGGACACCAAACCTGCAGGATTTTCAAGCCTGGCTGAAATATTTTAGCGTCATTTGGTGCAGGGGGAGGAGCCATCTTTGACTCAGATCTACAGCTCCCTGCACGGTTGATGCTTTCTCTCCCGATTACAGCTCGGGCTGCCACCACCGCACATTTTTCCTCCAATTTCTTCAACGTGAGAGCTCCCTGACCTACTTTTCTCTTTTCTCTTTGCTGCTACAAAGCCCCGGCAGCTCCAGGGTTGGAGTCTAACAGAAACGCTCGTTTCAGGTGCTTTGCGGAGGGTCCAAGGCTCAGCTCCGGCAGCCTGGGAGCAATGAGTCACCGAGGCGGCGTGGGCTGGGAGACGCGGTGGGTGCGTGGGCGAGCGAGGAAGCTGGCAGGGAAGGGGCTCAGAGCAGCCCAGCGAGAGGCACCGGGCTCCTGGAAGCACTGCGAGCTGCAGGCAGAGGAGGTGCAGCTCTCTCTGAAAGACCACCATGCTGGGCCCGTGTGCCTGGCTGTTCTGGCTCCGTGGCACTGCAGCATCCACTGCTTTGAATTCTGGAAAACCCGGCGGCTGCACTTCTTAGCAGGAGGTGATGTCCCCGTGGGGTTTACAAGCCCCCTCGTTTTCCCCAAGAGGCACACTGACAACACAGGCTGCTCCTTGGGGACAATTTCCTAAGCAAAGCCGCCAGTGCTGGGCAGTGGCTCTGCTAGTGCAAGTCTGCAGCTTCCCGGGGAGGGGGGGAAACGTGACCCACCCTGCCCACAGACCCACACCCGGAGCTGGCTGAGCAGCACAGAGCCCTCTTGTCACCTCCCCTGCACCGTGGGGCCGGGGGACAAGGTGGCCTGCAACTGAGGAAGGGGTCCTGATGCGCCTCCAGCTTCAGCATCCCCACCCCGGGAGCCAGGGAAGGGGGACACAGCCTGGGAAACTGGTGGGGAGCGGAGGAGATGTGCCTCAGGTCCCTCTGCAGCAACTTCACCCCAGCCCAGCACCCGGCTCCAGCCCTGCTCCGCAAAGCCATGCTGCCACCCTGCGGCACTTCCAGGGCTGGGCACGGCCAGGGTGGGTGTTCATCGTCCCGAGCACCCTTCCAACCCGGCTGAAGCCAAAACCTCACTCCCCAGACCCATCTCCCTCCAGCTGGAGGAAGAGCTGCCCAGCTCATCCTCCCCAATCCCTTTCCATCTGAACCTTGGCAGCTCCCAACATCCTCACCCAGATGCCCCAGCTGCAGCTTTCCGGGACTGCTGCCCTGGGGAAGAAGGCACCCCAGGGAGACCCCAGCTCATCCCGTACCTCTCACGAAACCACCCTTTGGGGCCTGGAGGTCCAAAGCTGAGCACCCTGCAGTCATGCCCCAGGCTGCCGGGACAGGGCCACCTCTCCCCCGCAGCCCCGACCTGCCCGGCGTTCCCAAGGCACACCTGCCCAGTCTCTGCCAGCAGGCAGCCTGGACGATAACGGTAACACAAGTGCTTTGGACGTTCACCAGAGATGTGCGAAAGCCACGGTCAACTCCCTGCTCTGCCCAAGGCCATGAAACTGCTGCTCCATCTTCCCAGGAGGCTCTAACCCCCGGGCCAGGGGCCAAAGCACCCTCAGCTCTTCCCACAAAAGGCGAGCTGCACCTAGAGGTGTCTGCTGGAACCCAGAGCCAACCGCCAGCATGGTCCTGCTCTGCACTGAGCAAATATTCCCGACTTCAGCATCATGTCTGCGAGTCCCCAAGAGAAACACGGTTGAAGGTCTTTCTCCGCAGGGTTTGGTCGCAACCGATGCCGCAGCCCCTCTGTGCTCATGGCTGTCTTCTCCAGCTGCGTGTCTGCTCCGAAACCCTGCAGGAAGACACGCTCTGGCTGACCTGCAGCACTTGGGACTCTTGTTGAGGGCCAGCCCTACAAACCACAGCAGGACAGAGAGCACACTGCCTCCGCGCTCCTGACAACGTCACTCTCCAACAGCAACGCATTCCCTTCGCTGCAGCCGCTTCCAGCCCAGATCAAATGAAGTTTTCAGGCTGTATTGGTTTTCCACTATTTGTCTACAGAAAAAGGAAAAAAAAAAAAAAAAA
>VZTO01016663.1:38983-51704 GCA_013400615.1 Syrrhaptes paradoxus | reverse complement strand
GGGCCGCAGCCCCACCCCGCCGGGCCCGGGGCCGTCCGGGCGGGTTGTCGCCGTGGCAGCGGGCGGAGGCGCCGGGGGCAGCGCAGCGCCGGCGGCTCGGGACAGAGAACAAAAGCAGGCGAGCAGACGGGTACATGGATAAATATATTAGTAAATAAATATATTTCTGAGCACATCAGCATATTCACATCTCTCTGTTTCTGTCGAACATAAATACACAGTTTTGCATATATATAAAACGTATTATTCCTTTTTTTTTGGGTCATAATTTATTCCCAAGCCCCGAGAGCCAGGACAGATTCAGCAAAAAAACCAACAAAACAAAAACCAACAACAAAAAAAAGAAACCTGTATTCACATTTCCAAAGGATCTGAACGATGTCAGAGGAGAGCAGCGGCTCTGTGCTGGCAGGAGACAGTCCCCCCAGCCCAAGCCATCGCGCTGGGTGGGGGTCCCGGGCAGCCGGTGGTCCCGGGGAGGGGCTGGGGCTTCGGTTTCAGACAGAGGGAGCTTGGGATGCTCCGGCTTCCAGCTGTTTGCAGCTGGGGCTTTGGACGCAACCAAGGAAAATGAGCTCCGCTTCACTGCAGTGATGCTGAAGAAATTAGGTGACGGAGCCGAAGGGCGCTGAGCGCTCAAAAAGTGAGAGGTGCAGGAACTGAGAGGAGCCAATCCCCATTTTCTCACATGTTGCTTCTTCCCTTCCAGGTGGCCGAGGATGGTAGTCCATCTACTACAGAGGATCTTAAAAACCACCTTCCCGGAGCGTTGCTCCCTCTCCTCCCACCCGAGCACCCACCGAGGCTGACCTGCACACACTCTGTCAGCTCTGCGAGTCCTGGGGAGGGGGCCCAGCGTCTAGGATGGCTGATTTCTAGATGAAAAGGAGCAGCAGCATAAAATCAGGAAAGGAAAACACTTGAAAGCAGGCATTGTCCTGCGCAGCCGGGTAATACTGCAGTAGGGAGTGGAAAGGGTGTGTCAGCACTGACCACTTTCTCCAAGGAGCTTGCCACAGACTCAGAACCCTCCAGAGAGGACTTTTCCACCACAAACTCAATGCTCATTCCTCTGAAGCACTGAAATGCATCCCTGGAGGCTCTCCGCCTTCTTGACTCCTAAAGAAACCAGTGGGAGCACCTGGACTTCCTGACTCTCCCCTCTGTAAAGTCATCTGAGCCCCCTCCGGATGGTCAGGGATGGAGGGAGCTGGTTGACACAAACCGTAGACCACATGCACAGAAGGTGAACTGGGGAATCTAGACCCGCTCCTGAGTTTTTTATTTTCCTCGAGTTTAAGACTGACTTTCCTGCAAGGGAGAAAACATCTGAGCTTGTGTCTTCTGCCTGTTCTGTAGGACAAGCAAGAAGAGCCTGAAAAGGTTAAAATAGAATTCTGCTGGTTTCTTTGATGGAAGAAATTCAGTTCTTCTCTAGACTGAAAGGTCCTGTGGTAGCTCGGTCACAGGAGACAAGAAATGAACGCTAGCAAGGGAATAATGTTTTGTTTAAAACAGAGCATCAGCTGAATTAACACCGTCACTGGGACACTAGCAGCTGGGACAAAGATGCCTTTTTTGAAGATTAAGGGCAGCCAACCCTGTAAAAAGCTTTCCTCCCCACCAAAGGCAGGCAGAGGCAGGATTAGCTAACCTGAACCGAGACTGCCTGGCCAGCGCGCTCTTTCAAAAGGAAGAAGAAGCCACTGCTTCGAAGGCAGACACGGAAAGCTTACCAAGCACAGAGCAGATGGGGGGAAGTCTGTCCCTACAGTGGGTTTCAAATTGTCAGGAGTTGCCTTCAGCTCCAATGCTGTACCCTCGCCAATGGTGCATTAACTCTGGAATCACTTGGTGCCAGATGAATGTGGGAATCTAGCTAATTCTTTGGCCTGAACGGTCATTTAGGGCAATAAACTTGACAGTCTCATTCCCTGCTGTGTGGAAACTGTTTGGGTTCTATATGTTTTGAATTTGGCAGGTTTTATTTTTCTTGAATGTCCCTAAATGATGAGATGTAGGAAATAAGAACTAGTGACGTTCCAAAAAAAAAAACCAAAACCCAACAAACAGAAATGGGAGGAAAAAAATAGTAATAAACCCAGAGCTTAGCAATTTCTCAAGTTTTCTCTCTCCATCATCAAAATGTTAGAAAAGGCAGAAGAGTATTTTAGAAAAATTCCTTCTCAGGATCATTTCAGGCATCTCAGAGCTATGAAGATAAGGCTGGGTGGTGGATGGGGCTCTGCTCTGCATTTATTATGGATGCTTTTGCTGGGAATTTTTGCTGTGTCTTGGGGAAATGAGAGAGGAAGGAGAGAAGCAGAAGCCATATGAACTCAAAGATTCCCATGACTCCTGTGACAGAGGGGCATCTCAGGTTTGAAATCTGCTCAACAACTGAGTTGCTCCTAATGGGGCTGGCCATCACACCTATTTTGAGGGTAGATGGAGGAGTTAGAGGATGAGCGAGAGCCTTGTTCACATTGCCAGGTGAAAGGGTGAATTCTTTGCGCTGGAAAGAGTCTGACCCAGCTCCTTCCCAGAACTGCTGACATTGTCCCCGTGTCTTCAGCTCTCCGGCTGCTGGCAAAACACAGCAACTGGCCGTGATGGCATCAGCTGAGGGACAATGACGTGATGAAAAGTGGTGAGAGCTGTTGGTTCCCCATGAAGTCATCAGCAAACCTGTGGGCACTGAGATGGAGAACAGCTTGTTCCTGTGTCTGAAATAAGAGTGGAAAAGGTAAATGGAGAAGTCTGGCTTTTGACCTAAGTGAGGAAATGAAGAAGTCAGGAGCTACCAGGCCACAGAAAGTCATTTCTGAAGCTTTTGGTCTCGAAGGCTTGTTTATTTTTGAAGTGTTTAGCAAAACCTTCTGTGGCATGAACATGCCAAAATAGCAGCTTGCACTCACTCCACGAACTCTCCAGCTGGTGACTCCCAGGACCGGTCTCGGAGCAAGCCAGCCCACGCAGACAGACGCCCCAGGACAACGATGGGCTGCCTGTGCCTGGAGAACACAGCTCTGTGTTTGTGTGACCATTGCAGCGTGGGAACACGTGAGGAGACCACAAGTGTCCCATTGCTTCTTTGCGGTCTGCATCTTGGCCTGGGCTGTGCAGGTCCAGGCTGGGTGTTACGCGTTGCTGGTGCAGAGAGCAGGGTTGGAGCTCCTCTACGGCTGGTACGCCGAACATCTCTGTCCACTCCAGCTCTCCAGTGAGCAAACAGGCCAGTGTTTCATTAAACTGAGTGTTCATGGACATCCTGGACCTCCTCTTCAGATCCTGCATTCAAAGAAAAGGAAAAATAAAAGTGTCAGCTGCAGCTACGTGAATGCTCCCAGCCTCTGAAGCTGCTGGGGCCTCGGTCCTGCAGCACGGAGAGCAGACGCAGCAGGCAAAGCCACTAAGTTTCTCCCAGTATTTTGGAGTGACTTTTCTGGCCACCTCCCCAGTCAGTTTATTGCTCTAAATTAAAACAGTAAAACCTAAAGATAAGACGTCAAAGCTACTCTTTAAATATTTCAGCAGATCCAGGCTCAGCGCATGGCATGCCCCAGGATTCACAGCACCACCAGTTGTTTGCTTTTGAGACTTTTTGATGGAAATGTGTACAGCTGTTTGAAAAATGATTAGCAACAGACAATAACACAGATTTGTATTCACACAGCACCACGGCAGCACTGTCCAGGGACGGGGGACACCAACAACAGAAACTCCAGACAGCAAGAGCGGACTGCAAGTGATGTGTGTGTGCACGAAAGGGACGGCACGTGCGTTTCACGCTGTTGAAGAGGTTGCACCAGTTGCTTCTGATTCCCAAACAAGCCAAACCCAACGAGTGGTGGTTGGCCACAAATGCCAATCCCTCCTGCCCAGCCAGCGAGGACGGCAGCTCCGGCTCGTCACCAGCCCCTTCTGCCCAGTGGATTAGCGATGGGCAAGAGCTGAGGAGTTTACCTTGGAACATTCAGCGTAAGGAAACCGGGCACCCTGAGTTACGGCTTCAGTAAGTGACCGAGCGTTGACATACACTCCCCACGGTCCCTTTCCCAGCTGTTTCTCAAGCCTACGCAGAGCTCTCCCACCGGGTCAGCAAAGCCCAACAAAGGCAGAGGTGCGTTATTTTTCATGTCTCCCTTTTCCTGAATGTTCCTCAGATCAAAAGGAAACAAATGCCCACAATGTTTCAAAATAGACACAGCAAAATCTTGTTATAAATCACCAGCTGTAGGAACAGGACCTCTGAAAATTAAATATAAGGAAAGAAAACAAACAAGATTCTGCTTTGCAAATGTAGCTAATGGATGTGGGAAAATTAATGCAGTGTTACACATATATACATATGTGTGTGCAGGCATGACCAAAGTACCCGAAGACAGAATTTGAGCATATCTGGCATTTGTGATTTGCGTCGCCGGGACATTGACCGAGCCATTGCCAACTGCTTCTCATGACAGCAGCGTACGTGCAGCACAGAAGGGACTGTACTGCTCCCCTCACCCTGGGGTCACTCAGATGCCCTGAGTCTCAAATAACATTATTAATTTTTTTTCTGAAAACCGTGCCTGTGTGAGTGTCCTGTTATACAAACAGAAAGGAAGGTTAAAAAAAGGTCTGGAACTGGGAGAGGGGACAGAGCCTCAGCTGCTGAGTTGCCCATCAAGACCCACGCAGGGCAACAGCCTGAAGGAGCACACCTTGGTGGTATGACAGAAATCCTGTTCTTTGGCTGTTAGGTTTTGCCCATGGTCTTTTGCTGCCCTCTAATCCCTTTCCCCCTCTCTAGTAAAGATCAAAGCCATGACATGAAAGGGAATGGCTAAGAGGATGAGCAGGGGATGGAGGAGAGGGGGAGGATGCTGACAGCGTGCTGCAGGAGGTGAGATTTCCCAGAGAGAGAAATCAAGAGAGTTCATCTGCCTGTGCTGGGAGTCATCTAGCTGTGCTGGGACAAGATCCTTGCATGCTGGGGTGGTTTAGGAAGCCATCTAGCTGTCACTCATTGCTAGCTGTCTGATTTCTCCTAAAAGGACCCATCCGGTGTTGCTTGAGGATTGATTCTTCAGTGAAACGACTCCCAGGTACAGTCTCCCAGGCAAGAGAGGCAGCTCTCAGGCAAGAGATGCAGGGATGTATCTTTATGCAAACCCCGCCAAAAAAAGCTGGTGAGGCTGCTCAAGGAAGCGGGATCAACTCCAAGATCTTGGGGATCACCTCCGGTGCCCGGCGATAGCTGCGGGCAGCGTTACTCCCCGTGATGCGGGCGCATGGCACTGCCTGCGCAAGGAGAGGGTCTCCAGGGGCTGTGACCAAGGGTCAGGCTCGGCGTGCGGCTGGGCGAGGTGAGCACACACCGGAGAGTGCTGCGTCCCACAGGAGCACCGTCGGCTTCCGGAAACCCTGCTTTAGGGACTTCCTGAGCCAGACACTGGATTTGCATTGCTGCAGTTGACAGCTCTTGATCTAGGCTCTCCAACACATCCTACTTCTGCACCTCCCTCCTCTGGGCAACGAGCAGCAGGTTCACTGGGCACCGTGTGTGACCTTGGTGGGTGTTTTAAAGCTTCTCATTCCCATTTGATGCCACCACTTATTTTGTTATAAGGAACAGTATTTCTTACTTGCCCTCTCCCCTGCTCTCCTGATTTCATATCCTCCGCTAATCATCTTTTTCCCACATGAAAGTCACTGTATTCTTTCTGTTTTCTCAGAAAAACCTCATCGTTGTGCTTGTACTCGATACCTTTCTGTGCTTGTCCCAAGGCTGCTAGACCCTTTTCTGAGACGCGGTGATCAGTGGCGGATGCTGGCTGTGAAAGCACCACAGACTTACGCAGCTGCACGAGGGCACCTTCTGCTTGTCCCCTATTTGTTCCCAGCCAACTCCTTATAATAATTTGATTTTTACTTGGAAGCAGTGCTCGTGCGTGTCCACCACTCTGCTGCCCAATAGCTCAGCAAGGGGAGATCCTTTTGTAGTGCTTTGTAACCAGTTTTAAAGCTGGCAGTCCTGAAGGATTTTGCCTTTTATAAACTTTGCTATCTCCACTCCTTGTCCAGGATATTTCTGAGCTTGCTGGAAGGTGCAGACAGTTGGAGAACTCTACTTTCCTCCTTCTCTGAGTAACTTTCCTCCATTAAGACCAATCTGCACTTTGTCTCCTATTTTTTAGACAGTTATTTACCTTCAAGAGCAGCTTCCCTTTTATCCTTCAACAGCTTCATTCCCCTAAAAGATCTGTGAGGTGTTACCTTGCCTTGCCTCCTCCCCTGGATTTCCCATTTAGCCATGTGCCTACAAGTCAGACCTTGTATTTGAATTTTTAACAATGTGCTTGGCAGGAAAGTCAGGCTCATCATTCTGTGGCTTCAGCTATTTGCAGCTGATGTTGCCCTCAGCTCTTCCCGCTGTCCCTGGGCATGGGGAGCAGGCTGCCGTCCATGCTCACAGTGCAGCAGCTTTGTGCCCCCGCACACTGCCCAAGCATTGGGGTTACAGTGCACTGCGTTAGCACAGGCTGCAAGAGAGGAGCCTACACGTGCATGAGAGTCTTCGAATAACACTGAAAGGAGCAGTCAAAGAGCAAGATGCTTTTGGGCACAGGGACCATTTAAATCCCCAGAAAATGGGCTAAAAATCTGTAGCCCCGGCGATTTGTAGCTATCCACTTTATTGACATGTTTCAGAAAAATTCAAACTGATGATTTGATTTAGGGGGGATCCTCTACCCCATGCCCTGAACGGAGATGTGTCAGGGTGAGACCCTCCTCAAGCACTTCCCTGCTGATCACTAATGCAGTAAATTCAGTTTGCTCTTCTGCTGTGCCAATACAGCCCTTGAATGTCCCTCTGAGACCCGTGTCACTCCCTGCAGAGCCCCTGGCAGCCTTCTTCCTTCTCACAGACTCACAGAATATCTCCAGTTGGAAGGGACCCCTAAGGATCATCAAGTCCAACTCCCTGCTCCTTGCAGGAGCATAACTTTACATAACTGTAAAAGGTTTCCGTTTGCTTTTAAATAATCTTATTTTTTTTAATTATGGCAATAAATAGGAACAATCAATGCAGGGTTAAGAAACTGTGGAGAGCAAGTAGATATGAAAGCTGTTGCACAACGTTTCTGCTGTATCTCCTGTGACCCAAGGCTTTGGGTTTCAGTTTTTGGCACTGGATTCCAACAAGTCTTTTGCTTAATTTATTTTTGTTGTGAAGTAAGGCCATCTACCTTTATCAGGATGATTCAAAATCATCTGCTGGAGTTGAAAACGTTTACATTAATAGTCTCTCTCTTTTTCACAAGTTATTCCTATAAATCCTTCCTGCCCTGCCTCGCCGTGGCTCTGCACATACCTTTCCATCCAAGCCTGTTCTGATTTCTCTGTCTAGCCACATCTTCGCGTTGGAAGAATGGCTTCTTGCTCCCAATTGCCCTCTGCTCTGCGCCGTGGCCAGCCCTTTGCTGGGGCTTTACGTGATCCCTGTGCCCAAAAGCATCTTACTCTTCTGGCTGCTTCTTTCAGTGTTATGTGAAGAAGATTCTCATGTATATGTAGGCTCCTCTTTTGCAGCCTGTACTAATGCAGTGTATTATAACCCTGATACCATACTCCTCCTGCTTAGGTGCAGCTGGGGATTTTTGTGTCACTTGTCATTGGCCTTCCCACTCTCCTTAATGCAGAGTGTCCCTCCCATGCCACCAGAAGAGATGCACTCTTCTCCTCTCTGTAATTTCACCTGGGAATTACAGGGTCCCACTGTTTGTTTTTTTTTTTAAACTGGGTTTCTGAAAAGTTTATGTCAAAACTTTAATTTAAAGTTGGGCTTTCTAGCTCATCCACTTGTATTTTTAGCCTTACAGCATTTGTCTGGCAGCACAGACACATTTCTCCTTGGTCTCCTTGTCTATTTTTTCTGCCCTGCTTACATGGGACCATCTGTTGAGATTGTTCTTTGCTCTTTTCACTTGTTCTGTGTTGATTTATGTCCAGTATCTTTCTAAGATAAAGAACCGATGTGATTCTAACTCGGAGGCTGTGTTATCTCAACCAACGTGTTTACAGCTTGATGGCTTTTCTGCAGAAACCCTGCACGAGCTCCACTCTCTTCAACAGTCTTCAGTTCCTAATAAAGTTAAATTCTTCCTTTCTATGTATTTTCTCAGTCTTAGAAGGAGATTCTGACTCTCTGGCTGCTCCTGAAAGCACCCACAGAAGCCACTGCAGGCAAACAGACAGAGGTCACACTGCTTCCAACACGGCAGCGCTTCTCACCCCCGGGAAAGGGAGGCAAGAGGGAACAGAGGCAGCGTGTGCTCGGCAAAGCATGGGGGCACGGGCCCTGGGTGGGTGTCCAGAGCCTTGCCCCATCACTCCATTGGGAGGTGGCCACAAATCTGGGCCACTGGGGTCATCTACACAGGGACAGAGGCACCACAGCACAGGCCACCGGAGACACTGGAACATGGGCCCAGGGTGCCCAGAGAAGCTGTGGATGCCCCATCCCTGGAGGGGTTCAAGGCCAGGCTGGATGAGGCTTTGGGCAACCTGGGCTAGTGGGAGGTGTCCCTGCCCATGGCAGGGGGTGGCACTGGATGATCTCTAAGGTCCCTTCCAACCCAGACAATCCTGTGATTCTCTGACCCTTGCAATGCCCTGGACACCCAGCACCCAGCACCCTGCGTGAGGTGCACAGGCTCCTGCTGTGGGGACTCGGGGAGTCCCCCCGGATTCATTTTCAACTGGGAGCTCAGAGCAACTTCTGAGCAGCCTGCCCTCATGCCAGGAGGACTGGGGACTCGGGGAGTTCCCGTGCTGCCACCCTGGGAGGGCTGTGTCCTGGGGGTATCACCGCCCACCTCCTCCAGCTCGGGGGACATCAGCACCCAGAGGTCTCTGCACTGCTGCCTCCTCACACCTCGGAACAGCAGCATCCCTCCGGGCCCTTTGAGGCACGTGCCCTATCTGCAGTGTCAGGCACTTCTGTGCCTGGGAAAAAAAAATGTTTCTGGGAGTCTGGGAGCCCAGAGTGCCGCAGGCAGCCAGCACCGTGCCCCCATCCAGCCTGTCCCCTTCCCTGCTGCCTCCTGGCAGGCGCTGTGCACCAGGGCCCTGGGCGTGCTGTGGGGCTGGATGGACCAGCGCGGGGAGGAAGTCATTATCCCCACAGCACGGTGAGTCATGAGTTTAAGGCCAGCATTTTAAGAGGAGTTAGGCAGTTAGATCTGTATTTGGTACCTAAATCAAAACGATTTGCCCCAGGACCTGCGATGAGTCAGCGGCAGGGCGAGGAAGGGAGCCAGCGCCTCCTGCACAGGCTCGCGGGCTGCTGCGTTCAGAGGAGCCCAGAGAGCAAGACCCGGGAGCTAAACTCGGTTAGGTTCTTACAAACAGCCTCGTCCCAAATGCATTTTCCCTCTCTCAGCGAGAGATGTCCAGCAGTCAGGCAAAGGGCCAAACTGTCATTGTGTCAGATTTCCAAAAGACACTAAAAAGCAACCCCCCCCCTCAACAGAGGCGGGTGAGAAAGGAGGGGTGTGCAAATCCACAAACTCATTCGGTCTCCTCTCCTCCCACCACTGGCCACACACACTTCCTAAAACACCTAGAGCCCGATGAGCCTTAACCATCGTGACTCTGCCAGTAAGGCATCCAGACTGGTGTAAGGACTCTGAGAAATGTGGTCTCACCCCTTCCCCTGGGAGAGATTCCAGCTGTTAGAGATGTTTCCTTAAAAACAGCCACCTTCTTTCTCATTTGTGTGATTTTAGGATAAGACTGAAGGTTTTGGTACACTCATTAACAGGATTGCTGATCGTTCAGGCCATCTCCTCCGGACAGGTGAGCTCTGACACGCTTGCCAGTGGTCCTGCAGGAAATCCCACCATGAGGGTACCAGGTCACCGGCACCCAGAGGACCTTCAGCAAACCACCTCCATCCACCTGCTCGCTGCAAGGAGAGGCGAACGCCAGACTTACCCTGGCCACCCTGCTGCGACGGGCAGCGGAGGTGAAGACTCAGACTGTGCCTGGGGCTGCCCGTCCCTGGGAAATCCGCAGGAACCGCGCGGTTTCCCTCCCGTCCTGACAACCCCTCCTCCTGTTTGTTCAGCTCGGAGCCGGACTGCGGCACCAAACACTTCCAGAGTGGCCGGGAGCCCGAGCTGCAGGGCAGGGGAGCGCTTGGGATCAAGGGCTGGGCTTCGGGCGAGCAGCGGTAGCCGGTGGGATGGCCGTGAGGAACGTGAGCATCACTGGCTTTGGGCAGGGCTGAGTCCTCGGGCAGGAGCGCGGGGTCGGGCTCCAGGGGACACTTTCTTTTCCTTCGGTGATGACGGTTCTGTAAGCTGTGTCTCAGGGGCAGCGGGACAGGGGATGTGCCAGCTGCTCCCAATTGTCTGGTGGCATCTCCACTGAAGTCCAACCTGTTTGGAGAAGCGGAGGGGACGTGGGGGGGCTCCCAGCCTGGCTGGGGACAGGCTGGCTGTCCTGCTGCAGCTGCCTCCTGGAGCACAGCGCTGCTTTCCAGGGGCTGCTGGCACTGATGGCTCTTCTCGGTCCTCTTTTGTGTCCGAGTACCATGGAAGCCCACCTTGGCCCCAGAGTACCGGGATTTGCGCTGCCCAGGCCCCTGCCCGGCCCGCCCGGGGGGACACTCCGCATCTCTTCTGTAGTGATGGTGCTGGTGGTGGTGGTAGTGGACGTGGCTGAGCACCGGGGGCTTGGCTGGAGCAGCACCCATGGGTGCCATCAGGTCCAAGGACCGCGGCCGCGTCTCCCTCGGCGGCTGCAGCTGCTCCTGGCCATTGTCCGTGGCAGGTCCCTCGGAGCTGCAGTACACGAAAGGGTCGTAGTCGCTGCTGAGGGAGCTGCGGAAGGTGGAGCAGCTGCCGTGGATGCCCTGCAGGCTGACATCCGTGCAGTTCAGCATGGAGTCGCTGGAGGAACCATGGCAGGGCCCCGAGCTGGAGTCGCTGCCTGGCCCGTCTGCCAGGTACCCGCTGTGCTCCGTCAGATAGCTCTCCCCGGAGCCGCTGCTGTTGTGCTGGTGCCCGTGGCTGACCCCCCGGCGCAGGGGGGCTGCACGGTGCTGCTTCGGTGCCAGGGCTGCCTTGAGCCCCAGGCAAGGGGGCTGGGGCTGGAGGGAGCAGGTCCTGTGGGGTGGCAGCACCTGCCCGCACGCCGAGGGAGTGGGATGCTGCTGGCCCAGCAAGCCCGGGGCCATGGGAGCCGGGTGGCCGCAGGCGGGCAGGGAGGTGGCTGGCCTGTAGGGCATGTAGTGGATGGTGCCAAAATCCAGCTGGGAGAGCTCCGGAGAGCGGAAGAAGGGGTTGGCGAGCGCTGGCTCTGGGGGAAAGCTCCTGAGGCTCCTCGGAGGATAGGCGTGTGGGAGGTGGTAGAGGGCATGTCCTGGGTGCTGGCGGAAAAGGTGGAGTCGCCGGCCAGGCTCCATGTCCCGAGGGGCCAGCCTGGAGCCAGCAGCTGTGGTCTGGTCCACTGTGTCTCTGGCTGCGGAGAGAGAAGGGAGCATCCAGCACACGTCCCAGCATCGCGGAGACTCCTCTGCCCTCCCACCTCCCGCCTGGGTCCTGCACCTCCTGCTGCCACCACCGACCTCTCCGGACGGTCCCGCACACCCAGCACTCTCCCTGCTGCCCTGACCCTCAGATCCCACCTCCCGTCCCTGCAGGTCCCAGGACTGTCAGCCCCACCTCTCGGTGCAGGTCCCAGCCCAAGCCCAGCCCCTCGCTGTGCGTCGCGGGGGTGTGGGGGCTCCCAGGGACCCCTCTCCATGCACACAGCACCCTGTACACCCCCATGCACTTCTGCTGACACACCAACTGCACGCATCGCCCAAGGGTACATGGACCTCGTGGGCACAGCCCCTGCACCCAACCCAGCTCCTGGGGGAGAAATGCCATGTCTGAGCCCTACCAAGAATGTTGAACATGCAAAGCGGACATGTGTGGTGCTGCTGCAGCCAGGGGTCAACACACTCCCGGTGAAACTCGTGGGAACACGAGATGATCCGCAGTTCCTAGAGAGAGGTGGAGGGAAGAGGAGGGTGAGCAAGTAGAACCATGTCCCATGACACGGATGGGTCCTTCTTGATGGAAGGGAGCCTTGTAGGATGGAGAGCCATCCACAGCAAGCCATCTGCAGCCCAGCTTGGCATGGAGGAGGCTGTGAGGCAGCCCAGCTGCAATGGTCCTGCTCACTGCATCCAGCTCTGCGGAGGGAACCTCCAGCGTGGTGCCAGCACAGGGGGATTTCAGGCCCAGTGCTTTGGAGAGGCAAACCCCCACTTTTGCTGTCGTGGGTTAAGTAGAAGAAAGTTTGGGTTTTTTTCCCTTCTCTTCATAAACAGCTAGCAAGAAGCTATGTTTTGGATTCCCGCTCAGGAGAAAACTGATAAGAAAAGAACGTTTATAGTTATTGCTAGGATGCTCTCAAGGACAGATACATTTGGTCTCTCTCCTCTCCATAGACAGAGTGGGGGGGGGGAGAGACAGTCCGGCTTCTAGCTTGGGATTTGCTTTTAGGTCAAGATTGAGAAGCAGACTGACCAATTATTCCATCCCATGCACGTCATACCCAGTATATAGGTGAGGACCCTTCCGGGAGAGCTCTCTCTTTCACTTCCCTTGGGCTCCGGATCGTCTCGCTTCAGGGGCCTGCATTCGCTCTCCCAAGGCCTTTCCCCCCCCCCCACAGA
>VZTO01016663.1:0-31137 GCA_013400615.1 Syrrhaptes paradoxus | reverse complement strand
CATCTCTCCTGTAGCCCCCTTTCAGCACTGGAAGCTGCTCTAAGGTCTCCCCGGAGCCTTCTCTTCTCCAGGCTGCACACCCCCAACTCTCTCAGCCTGTCCTCGCACGGGAGCTGCTCCAGCCTCGGACCATCTCCGGGGCTCCTCTGGCCCCGCTCCAGCAGCTCCGTGTCTGTCCTGTGCTGAGGACCCCAGAGCTGGGGGCAGCACCCCAGGGGGGGGGCTCACATCTCCCATCCCTCTGTAGGGCGGATGCTGGCCCCTGCTGCTCACGAGTCACGTCCCACCTCTAGTTCATCTGGTTTGCTTTTGTCTGAGTTGCTCTGCAGTGATTCTTCACGTGCCTCGCCCAGGGAAGTATCGCAGTATTATTTTTGAAGACAGAGCCACAGAAGATGTTTTCTGTGTCCATGTTTTCCCACAGGATATGGAGAAACACAAATCCCCCCAACAGGCCAGCAAGCAAGGGGGAGGCTGCAAAGCAGGAGGGGCACGAGGCTGCTGGGCAGTGAAGCGTATGGGATGCTGGGGTAAGGTCTGACCAGGCCAGAGGAGTCACGTCAGGGCAAACTCCACACCTTTTACATAGCCAGGCAGTCCAAACGGTAAGGCGGGATGGGTACTGGGGGTGGCTGGCACAGCATCATTTCCAAAGGACCCCTTCTACCAAGGACCCTCCTCTGTCCTTGTCCTTTTCTCCACCTTCCAACAGCTCTTTCCTACCCTGCTGCCTCCTCCCACTCTTACTCCTTCCTGCACCACAGGTTTCACTTCCCAGGTTGGTGCCATTTGGGACATTTTTGCACCTACCTTGTTTGCCAGCGACAGGCAGGGGTTAGGATCCCGATCTGGCTGCTCCAGCTTGACGATGGTGATGAAGCCCGACTCGGTGTGTTCATCCTCACTGGTGTTGCACAGGGACAGCGGGTGGGACTGCAGGACAAAAGCAAATGCAAACTCAGATTTTGTAGCTCAGGACTGCAAAGGGTTGGCTCGAGCCCACTGCAAACTCTGCACCGTAAAGACGTGCCCAGAGGGTGTAGGACACCCCTGCGGTGGGCATCACCACCGCTGTGTCCCAGAGCCCTGAGCATCAGTGAGGCTTTGAATGCCACAGAAACCCCATCACTGGCAAAGCTCTGGTCCACCAAGAAAATATCCCAGAAAAAGGTGGAGTTTCTATCCCAGGCTGCGCTCAGGTCTTTGTCCCAGTCACAGGTATGAAAAGCCAGAGCAGTCCACGAGAGCACAGCCCACGAGACCACAGCCCACGAGACCACAGCCCTTGGCTTCTGGGATGGAGCATCCCAACAGCACAGGTCTGGGCTCTGCAAGGACTGCGGCATCCCAGGCCTGCGGGACTCTGCCTGCATCCGGCTCGCTCCCTGCCAGCCGTGGGCAAGGCAAAGGGACCACAACAAGAGCCGACTTCTGGTGCCCTCAGAGATCCAGTACTTTTTGTTTCTCAGCCACCAAACTCAACAATTTTATGATAAATTTGCAGAGGAGAAGCCAAAAGAAGGAGTGAAAAAAAAGGGAAAGCAGGTAGAGAAGTACCAGGAATGAGAAGGGAGAGGAAAAGCTCCCACTAACCACATCCCCAGTCAGCCCTGGAAAAATGTTCGTCAGCTTGAGCCAAACTGCTGGCGGGGAGGGGAGCTGAGATGGGACGGGGTGGAGGCACGGGGTGGGGGTACACCCCTCTGCAGAGCATCCGACAGAAGGGGACACGGATGGTGGGGCTGACCCCTGCCCGCAGCACTCGGGTGTCAAAGCCCACTGGAGGTGAGCCCGTCTGGGGGTGTGAAGGTTACGGTCCAGAAAAGCTGGTAAATATGAAGGTTGTTGGAAAGCTTTAGTTACTGCAGCAGCGTGTGGAAGTGTGGGAAACAAGCAAGAAAGCTCAGCGTTAGGAACCGGGAGGATCGGGGCAGGCTTTGTACCTGCTGTCCCTCCAGAAGCATGCCCCGAAGGCTTGCCTAGCCTGCAGGTAACCCTGCAACAGCATCCCAGCGCTGCGGAAAGAAGGCTGTTGTCTCAGCAGGTTTAAAAACAGGGAGGAATTGTCAGAGCAGCCCAGGGACACCCCTCGCCCTCCATCCACACTTGGCTCCTGGGGGGCTGTAAGGGGGCGTTGCTCCCATCCCTGGGCTGCACGGACCTGGGGCACCCCTCGGCACGGGGCTGGCAGGAGCTGGGGCACGGGGCAGGCTTGGAAACAGACAGATGATGCTTCCTCCTCCCTGCCAGCTGCCTATTGCAGAAATCCTGCTGTGGAGGAAAGGGAGAATAGGGCTCATTTTGCTTGACTTCAGGCATGCCAATGTCGCCTTTTAATGTCTGAGCCGGTCACTCAGGCTCCCTATCAGCAGGAGCAGGTCCTTCAAGGGAGCACGGCTCACCCAGGCCATTTTTAGCCATGTCCTTCAGGAGGGGATGCTCCGTGCCCCTTCCTTGCTGCCGACAATGAAGGGTTGTAGGCAACCGCTCAGCTGCAGACATCTGCATGGGAGTCCTCAGAAGCACCTCCACTCACTCGGAGATGCAAAATGTCCTTGTTGGCCCTCCTGGGGGTGGAAAGAGGAGAGCTCTGCCGGGCAGAGCCTCTGCGGCTGCAGAGGTCGGGGTGGACGGTGCTAAAAAGCAGTTAGGGCTGCGTGCTCAGAGCTGGTCCAGGCGCGGCTGGAGCATCCTCCCTTGCATCCCCCCACCAGCTCAGAGCCCACCATCCCTGGGGTCAAGAGATGCTGTATTTCACCCCAGCAGCTCCACCAAAACCCGTCACCACTTGGTGGGGCTCTTGGCTGGATCCTGCCCCTCCAGGCCCCACTCCCAGGCTGAGCCCCAGCTGCAGGGCACTCCCGGGGGGATGCTCTGGGCTGCGGCAGCCCCTGAGCCCAGCTGGAGCCCTGGGGAGGATGCTGCCGGAGACCCCAGCGCCGTTATCACCCATCCCCGAGCAGCCCTCCGTGCTGGCTGCCCGCCTGTGCTGACCCCGCAGGCAGTGGGGTTTCCCCGGGAGGGTAATTTGCAGAGATTGGCCCATTGATCCATCACAGGGTTATACTGGAAAAGTGTAAGGCTGGCACAGGGCTGGTTTGGTGCAACCGGTGCTGTGGTACAGCCCTGCACCAATTCCACAAACACCCTGGCACTGGAAAATCAGGAGGCAAAATCATAACGTTGTATTTTGTAGCGCTGCTTTGGGCTAGGAAACAAGAACAGACCTTACAAAGCCATGAAAGCGAGTTAAAAATGGTGAGGATTAAAAAAAAAAGCACATAACCACAGACATTTGCAATAGATTTTGAGGTACCTACAGTCAGAAGGGCATAAAGAAATCAAGCCCCAGACCTCACCTTCAGGAGCTCTGACACCGAGGTGTAAGAGATGGCACGAGGAGTGTGTGACCTGCTGCGCTCGCAAACATCGCACGGGGCAGCTGGGCGCTGACAAAGTGCTGCGTGCCTGTGACTGGTGCTCCCTCATCCATCTTTCTCTGGGGGCTTTCCTCTCTAACCCATAGCAATATTAGAAGAAAAATGTCAAAATGCTCTATCATTTAGATCTCAGACTTTAGGACTCTAGAGAGGCTGCAATTTACCAAGCCAAGCACCACAAACTCTAGAAATTCAGGTTTCCGGAGAGGCAATCAAATCTGTGATGAGTTGGGAGTGCTCAGGGAAGGCTCCTAAAAAACCCCCCATCCTTCACTGGAGCAACAGCAACGCTGCCCACGTGGAGCCCAACACGGTGCTGAGGTGCCCGTGACCCTGCTGGCATTAGCAGGCACTGCCATCACCTTCATACTCTGGTTGACTGGGAGGTCTCCGGCGTTTCATTAATTATATCATTTAATAATCACAGAGAAACACAAAACGGGAAATGCCAAGAGCATGTCTCGTGATACTTCTAATAATTCAGAGATAACTCTCCTGCCGGCGATGCTGCCCATCCCCAGCCCTGGCACTGCCTGTGAGACACTGTCAACCAGACCTGTGACCCCCCCTGGCTTTGTCACTCCGTCTCTCCCCATCACCATGTCCCTCCTGTCACCCCTTCCACAGGATGCAGAGCTCCTCTGCAGCCCTATGGGCTTGCTACCGCCTTTTCTTTTGCTTATTTCCTTACCCTATGGCATCTCCTTTTCTACCGTTTCCGTCCACACCACATCTCCTAAAATGCTGAATTTCTATCTTGTCCTTGCCATCCTTCCCACTTTATTCCCACTAGACCAACCTGCCGCTCCCACCATGCCAGCACCGATCCCGCCGTGCCGGCACCGCTCCTAGGTTGTGCCGAGCAGCCAGGGGCTCCCTGCAGAACCGCCGGGGATGTGGAAGGTCCCAAGGAAAGCCAGGCATGGAGAGGTGCTCAGTTCTCACTTTGGGGCTTCATTTATAAAACAGTAGGAAAAAGAAAAAAAAAAAAGATGACCCTGAGAGGTCATCTAGCCCATGCGGCTGCCCAAAGGCAGGATCAGCCAGACCTAAAACATTCCTCAGACACACTTGCTCAACCTGTTTTTGAGACCTCCAAAACCAGAGACCCCTCACCCGCTGCAGGGCTGCCTCCTCCTCGGCACCAGCAAGTATTTTCTAATGTCCGATCTGAATCGCTCCTGCTGCAGCCCAAGCCTGGTAATTCTCACGGAATCGACTATGCTCACAGAAAAGAGATCAGTCGCTTTTTTTCCCCCCAAGAACCATCTGTTCCCCTTCCTGTTCCCAAGAGTCTTTAGGGACAAGGGCTGAAAAAGGACTCAGAGAAGCAAAGTCCCGGAGAGCCCCAGGGTGCTCTGCGAGGGCACGGGGAGTACTTCACACCCTTCCTTCATGGGGATGAGTCAAAAGGATGGAGGTGATTTGAAGCAGCAGTAAAAATTTTATAACCAACCAGTAACGTTGGCATGGACAAGAGAGGAAGAGAAAACGAGAAGAGAGTGTTCACCAGAGGGCTCTAGAAAAATAATGGACTGAACTGTTAACACCAACACACAACCGATCACTGAACCGGCCACGGCCCCAGAGCCATCGCAGGCAGCAAACGCCACGCGAAGTCAAAAGCAGTGCAGGGAACGGCAGATGGACAACACCGACATCCCCCCAAAGAGGCTGGGAGAAAACAGCATAAGGAAGAGAAAGGAAGAACCAACGGCGCTTTGGAAAAGGAGAGTGATGGGTCACAGCCCCCCGGGGCTCCTCGGAGCTCCCGGTAAGGGCAGGAGCAACGGCAGCTCGGTTAATGCCACACCCTGGCGTCTCCTGTTCTCCTGCAAGGTCAAGGCTATGGAGGATGACGGGATACCGTGTGGTTCTGCCCAGGGTCACGTCCAAAACTAAGAAGAGGAAAAAGCAGGTCAGCCTTCACAACGGGGTGAACTCACCAGGACAGTCCCAGAAGTAAACTGGAGTGTCCAAAGGTTCCCAGAGGGTTTGGAAAACCAGAGGAATGGTGAAGTGGCCGAGTTTTTCAATAGTACATAAATATTCAAGTGGGTAAATGTTAGAACTGGCTGTAAAATATTAAAACTGGATATTGAGTGACTGATACAAGATGTTAAAAAATGCAAATATGAAGAAAAATCTGTCTAGCTATCGTACACTTGGATGAGCTGTAGGTTAGCTGTTAAGAAACAGGAAAGATCTTGGAGTCATTGAGAGAGTTTTATGGAAAACTTCATTGAATCAGCCAAAGGGCAAATAGACTGCTGGGCATTACCGTAAAAAAATATGAAAGAAAAAAATTTACTAGATAAAGCTGCAGTGTGTCAACATCTTGAATATTACAAGAAGTCCTGCTCACTCCATCTTAAAAAGAGAGCACTGCCTCTGTGCAGGGAGATTCACTGAGCAAGAATTCTTCAGCTTAGTACAGATGGGATATGTTAGAGCTACATAAAATCATAAAAAATACGGAGAATCCACAGAACAAAGGACCATGAAGACCTGTTAAAGCAACGATGTGGATACCAGCCCGAGCTCCACAGCCAGGAGCCGCGGAGGAGCATTGCTCGGGATTTGCTCTTTCCCTGCACATTTTGGGGCTGCGCAAGGGGACGGCGGACATGGGGGGGCTGCCACCAGGCTGGTGCACCCGTGCGTGCCCAGAGAGCTCCTTCCATTGCCATGCCACCTCTGCTTGCTGTTCAGAGATGCTTGCTCCCCGTGGGCCTGCCTGCTTCACCCGTGTGCTGTCACAGAGCACAGGCTTGTGCGGGCTGAGCGAGGACGTTTCCGTGTCAGCGGGTATGGGGGGCTGGCTCCACAGACCCTCCTCTCTGCTGGAAGTCTGTCACTGAGGCTCTGAGCTAAATAAATTATATTCCCTCATAGGTTTATATGCTCTCGTACGCTTCAAAAGAGCACGTGGAATGCTCTGCTCCCTCCTCCCCACCTTGGCTCCAACACTGACCTTACTGTGAGAATTATTGGGCAAGATCTTCTGCTGGGGTCCATCAGGAGATGGGGAACCTGCGGTGGGATTGCTGCAGGGAGGAGCAGGGCAGATGTTCTAGCTCTGACAGCCAGATGTGCACATACACGGTGCCTCTCCCAGAAGTGTCAGAGCACAGACACTGTCACAGCTGCTGGCACCTCGGAAACCTCCGGGGACCTCTGCACGGCTGGGGCAGAATAAGCCACGTGCGCTTCCCTGGTCTTCGCCGTTACACGCTGCATCACCAAAGCACTGGGGACCCCGAGCAGGCTCAGCCCGTGGTGTGGGGCAGTGCTGTGCTGCCATGGCACGGAGACCCCGGGGATGCCCGTTTGAGGGGGGAGAGGCAGTGGCCCAGGGTGCCCAGAGAAGCTGTGGATGCCCCATCCCTGGAGGGGTTCAAGGTCAGGCTGGATGAGGCTTTGGGCAACCTGGGCTGGTGGGAGGTGTCCCTGCCCATGGCAGGGGGTGGCACTGGATGGGCTTTAAGGTCCCTTCCACCCAAACCGTCCTGTGATTCTGTGGTTCTATGCTCCTGCCAGCTGCCTCTGGGACACTGCAGCCATGGGATCCTCCTCCCCTGGTCTCCTCCAGCACTCATGCTGCATGAATGTTTTTATTTCTGTATGAGAGAGGCTCTTCCCAGTTTATCATCTTACCCCTTCAGCTCAGCAGAAGCCCCTCTTACACCAAGATTACTCCGCTAAAGAGCTGTCACTGTACTCATGGCCGCAGCAGCAGGAAGGAGGGAATGCTACCAAAGGTACAGGAGAGGCTGCTGCTGGGAGGGTGGCACACAGACGGAGCAGAGCTCAGAAGTGCTGTGGGATGCTGCTGGAAGGTCACAGGGGAAGGAGGAGGGATGATGCAGGGAGATGAGGTGAAGTTGAACCACGAAGAAGAGGGAAATGGCTGGTTGGAAAAGGAAGAGCCTGGCAGACTGTTTCAAGGGGCCTAAGGAAAAATTGCAGCTTCCATGACTCCTGGGCATGAAGCTTAGCCATCAGGATATAAGGTTTTTTAATTTACCTGCATAAAGTTTTAAGACCTGTTATAACAGCAAACACACCTTACCCATACATGAGTCACAGACAAACACGGTCACTGATAACAAATGCATTATTCTTAGAGAGACCCAGGTCCTACCTCAACCTGCAAATAGCTCAGACAACCATCCTGGTCACCTGAAGGAGTGGCAAGAGGTGGTAGAGGAGACAAAGGATACACAAGCTGCCAGCGCAACACTCCTAAGCATCTTCCCTCCTGTGTGCTCATGAGCTTCACCCTCTTTGGCCCATCTGAAGGATCAGCACCACCCAAGGGTTTGATACAATAAATCATCCCTAATCAATAACTGCATCTCCTCCTCCTTTTCATTACCAAGTCGGCAAGCAGCAAAGAGAAGTGCTGAACCCCAAGAGGGATGTTTATTTCATTATCACATGTGCAGGGTTAGATGGTTTAGGTGAGTCACTAGGTCTGGATCTTTTCGGTCTTATTGCACAAGCCTGGCCATGATGTTGGCAAAAGCTCTTGCCACACACCGCACCGTCCCACCACCAGCCCTGCTGAAGTTTGCTGTCCTGAGGACAGAGAGGTCTGACAGAGGGAAAGAAGCAAGTGTCACTTCTTCTAGCACAGCCGCCATGATGACAATATGGGCCAACAAGGACATTTTTGACCAAGTTTCATCACGACGTCTGGTTAAACTCTCTCTCTGTTCCGCACATCCATTTTAGAATATCAAAGGCAAAGGGAGGTTCTCTGGTCAGCCCTGACTCACACCATTAAATGAAAGTAAAGGCAAGCTGGCCCAAGTCATGGGAGAACAGCTCATGCTCCTGCTGCCTCCAAGCACGCTGCAGGCAGTCCTCATCTGAGACCCAACGCGCAGCATCCGACCCACGCTGACCTGCTCAGAGCACTCAGCTTGTCCCCGCTGAGGGACAACGCCACTGGCCATCTCCATACTCCAAGGCCCTCTTACACAACGACCTTCTTCTGCACCATGCTGAGAGCGGTTTGGAGGTTAGAACTCTTCCACAAAACTCACGCAAGTCTTGCTCCTCAGCAACAGCCCAAAGCACTGGCGAGACCCAAGCAGTGCAGCCAGCACGGCAGCCCAGTGGCATCCTTCCTCCCACACAAAGCACAAAGCTGTGCTGCCGACCAGGACCAGCTCTGGGGTGGCACAGGGTGTGAGGTCCTCCAAGCACTTTGATCGGAGAGAGCTCTGACCCTGAAAGCAACTCTGCAGCGCTGGGCCAGGCACACTCACCCAAACCCCAACCCCTTCACCGCAGAGAACGGAAGATTTCCGTTTCCTCAACCAGCATGTTCCTACAGTGGGTTTCAAAGCTAAAGCCTTGGAAGTGGAGAGCAGACAGAGCATTCTTGCTCTTCTAGAGAGGAGACAACAGGTCCAGAGGAGCAAAGACTGACAAGCAGATTCTCCCTGGGGCAGATGATGCTATGATTTCTTCTGAAGCATCACACATCTCCAGGAGGGCTGAACCGCTCCTGGAAGGAGCCCACAGGGCTCTCCCGAGGTTGACGTGGACTGGGGAACCCTCTAGCAGTCCTCTGAAGATGAAGCTCAGCGGCTTGAACCACCGGCATGGCCACTGCTGGAGAAACCAGCAATGGTGCAGGGAATGGTACCTGGTCACCAGCGGAACATGGGGACATTTCTCACGATGGCACAGGACCCTGTGCTCACCAGGGAGAACCTGCAGGCAGGAGATGGGCACGGGGCGGGGGTGTCACCGCTGCTGAGCCTTCGCCCTGGGGGGAATGCTGCCGGATCCCCCTCCCCCTCGAATATCCCTGGGCTCCACCGCCTCAGCCAGGTGCAGAACAAAAGGAAACTAATGATTTAGTTACTGCTCCAGCGCCGAAGGTTTGAAGGTCAGCCATTCAGCGCGGCGCTCATTGTACCCCGAGCGCTGCCCGCGCTGCCTGCAGACCTGCAGCTCCAGCCGGCTCGGCAGGGGCCGGTGCTGGACGGCTGCTTCTGCGCGGGGAGATGAAAGGCTTTCTTCTAATGTAATAACTGACGGCCTCTTCAGTGCCGTTTGAACTGTTTACAGACCGAGTTAACGATTACAGGCAATGTGTACCTTGGCTGCTGCCCAAAATTCTTACCCGCCCGTCAGATATTATCAAAGAGCCCTTCACTGCTGGCCTGGAGTCCTTCCAAAGCACAGCGCCGAAATGCCGGCAGAGAGGAGGGGCCTCCAGCACTCCATCATGAAGCCCAAGCTGGAAAGTCACAGGTCTGCTCCAGTGCGGTGCCCTGGGGACGGCCACTGAGGCACGTACTGACGTGGGAACGGCCGGGAGGTTCCTTTAGGAACCTTGTGCCCCTTGTGCCCCGTGGGTCCACGCAGGCTCGGCTCTTCCCTGTGAGACATCACCTGGGGCTTTGCCTGTGCTGCCATCCAGGCTTCCTCCCGGACACCGCGGAGCCTGCAGGCACCGGCTGTCCGGGGCTCTCCGCCTGCCCCGGGTCGCTGCCGGCCATCCCTCGTTCCCTACACGCCACCTGGGTGGCTGTGTCCGTGCTGGTGCTTACCCAGCCTGCAGCTCCTCCTGCCAAAAGCATTTTCAACACCCTCATGCCTAAGAGTGTGGACAAGAACAAACCAGGTGGTAGGAGATTAGATAAAATCACTTCCATTGTTATTTGTAGCTGGAAAAATGCAGGTGTAGGTATAAGGTCTGGCTTGATCTGGGTTAGAAAACAAGCCCCGGCTCTCTGGGGCAAACTGCACCGAGCCTGGAAATCCCGTTGAAACGACGGGATGAAATCAAGAGCTGGCAAGCTGCTCTAATTACAGCTGGGGAACACAGAGCCACATTCAAGCAGCGCTGAGGCTACGCAGCAAACTGCTTCCGAGGCAGGAAACGGCGCAGCTGCAGAGGATGGCTCCGTCCTACCGACCCGCGAACCCGCGGAGGTTCAGCGGGAGCAGAAACCAATCCCTGCGCGGTGCATTGCTCCTGGCAGCTTCTGTCACAGGCAGCTTCTTAAACACCAGAAGAAAAAAAGAAAAACCTCCATTTCAGACAGAAGCATGCCTCATGGAGTATCAGTCCCTCTTCCTACCGGAATTTAGGTTTAAAATGCTATTTAGTACAGTCCGGTACATCTCTGCCGACTGAGCTGCCATGGCTTCACGGCATCACCAGCGGTCCACCGACCACTGTTCACAAACCTCTGCTTCAGTCCAGCCCAAGGGTTAACCCTCCCAGCTGCACCAGCAGCATGGACTGATGCATCCCACAGCCACCACAAGGCTGCAGCGGTGCTGGTATGCCATCGTCTTTGTGGAAAAGGCCAGACAATAGAAGTATGAAAATGCATGTTAGCATTTTGCTCCTATGTTCCCAACACAAGGTGTTTTGTCCTGCACAAAAAACGCAAAAGCATCTCTTGTGCAGGCTGACAAGAGATGGAGTTTCCAAGGGACGCATTCCAGAGATGGGCCGATGCCTTCGCGTGGTGCCAATTGTGTGCTTGAAACATGATGTATGTCAGCAGGTCCCAGGCATAAGGGCAAAGACTGAATAGCTAAAGAAATGAATAACTCGCTTTTTAATCACGTACCATACTGGCTTCCCATTGTTTTATTGCTCAGGTGTGTTTTTTTTAACAGGGATAAGAGAGTGGCTGGTGAAGGACAGAAGTGTCTCTCTTGTTGGATGTTGTAGCATTGCCAGGGGACAGAAATGTAGATGCAAATATATTTGCTGTGATTTGGTTCAATAAAACTTGCTAGCACAGTGCAGTGCACTACAAAAATTGGTTCCTCCTACGCTTACTTGCTAAGACATGAGTTCAGGCCCTCTGGGATCCGCAATTCCCTGGCTGCTATCGATGACATCACTGACATCTAAGGAGCTGCAGGAATGCCAAGAATGCAGCTCCAGGCTCCTGGGGATGCTGAGCTCATCGGCTGCTACAGGAGGCACCAAAGATGGGGTGTCTGGGTCCCAGTCCTGGCTCATTTACCACCTTTCCCCTTCCAATGGGCAGGGACGTGCTCTTGTTGAGGCCACACAACTCATGGTCGCACAACGTGGCATGGATGAACTGGAACTGGATGATCTTTAAGGTCCCTTCCAACCCAAACCAGTCCATGATCCTGTGATTCTAAGGCTGCACAAGTTTAAACAGCAAAGTTGGAATGGTTTGAAAATTTATTTCACTGATGTCTTCAGATTATAGAATCCCAGAAGGGTTTGGGTTGGAAGGGACCTTAAAGCCCACCCAGTGCCACCCCCTGCCATGGGCAGGGACACCTCCCACTAGCCCAGGTTGCCCAAAGCCTCATCCAGCCTGGCCTTGAACACCTCCAGGGATGGGGCAGCCACAGCTTCTCTGGGCACCCTGGGCCACTGCCTCACCCCCCGCACAGGGAAACATTTCTTCCCAATATCTCCTCTCAATCTCCCCTCTTTCAGCAGAAAACCATAATCCCTCATCCTCTCCCTGCACCCCCTGATCCAGAGCCCCCCCATCTCTCCTGTAGCCCCCTTTCAGCACTGGAAGCTGCTCTAAGGCCTCCCCAGAGAGAACTGAGCAGAAATGAGAATTTCAGCCCAGAGACACAGGGTCAGACCCCAAACTGATGTAACCCCACCTCTCAGACCTGCCGGCAGAGATCACTCCAGGAGTGATCCTCCACTTTTCATAGCTTGCCAGCACCCCGCAGAAGCTGGGCAGGTCTGAGGACACATCCAGCGCACGGTCGTTACCGCCCTGGGGGATTTCACAAACACCCCCCCATTCCCTTTTTGCCCGTTTATACTTTCTTCCACAACATCCTCTGCAAATGAACTCCACAAAGGATTTCAGATAGACAACAACTATTTATTTTTTGCCTGAAGATATTCTCCCAGGACACTTCCAAGAGCGATCTCTGTTCGCTCTGAGATGCACCTTTGACTGGTACCATCCTTGCTGTGTGTAACCAAGCTCGTGTCCTGGGTAGTCCAGCAACGGAGGAGATCACAGACGGTCAAAGAGCTGGGCTGCCACGCTGGAAGGAGCTTGGAGCAGGTAAGAATAAAACTCTTCCCCTTCGTTTCAGCCTGTTGGGAGCCTCCAAAGACTCCAGCATTCATCACCAAAGGGCACGTCTCCATGCAGAGGTTCTTAGGGACGAGGATGACACAGCTCTTGGCCCAGTGCTCAAGAGGCTGAGGCCAAAAAGGTGAAGAAATTTCCATTTTCAGCCACCTCTGCTGCAGCGTGCAGAGCAGCGTGGAGCTGCGAATACGCGGGATTAAGGACAAGCCGGGCAGGAAGTGAAATAACTTCCCTGCTCGGCAGAATGGGATCCAGTGGAAGATGACCTACCCGCTGTCTTTACTCAAGGCCACCCAATAAATCCACCACACATCACTTTAAAGTGGCGCAGCCCGACTGAGCTCTACCAGCCTCTTTCACTTTGCAGAACGGGAAGGGAGCCATTCGCAGACCATTTGTTCGAGGCAGTGAAAGTCGGCTGTTGCGACATCCCCTCCGCTGGAGGATCCAGCCCTCCTCCACCCACATCTCCTCCAGAGGGGACGGAGATCCAAAAGGAGGATGAGTGCCGGGACAACACAGACATCTGCAGTCACAGTAGTTAGAACTGAAAGAGGTTTTGAAAGGAGACAAACACTCCTGCTTACAAGAGTCTCCCACCTCTGGTTGTTGCAGATGAGGCAGAGCTGCCAGCCTGACCACCTGCCAATTCTGCAGCTTTTCTGCTTTTTTCTTAACGATGGTGCTGGCCCCTGCCAGAGAAAGATGATGGAAAAGAGGGTCTAGCACTGCCTAGAGCTCCTGATATGAGTGCTCAGTGACACAACCACACGATGCTGTGTGAAACCAGCCCTCTACGCCTTGAGCTGACTCATGCACGCTCCGGTTCCTGGGCTCGATCGCCTTCTCTCCTGGTTCTGAAGGGTGGAGGTGGTTGTTGCAATCACAGGTTCTCCCGTTCTCTCCTGCTGCTCTTCATCTTGCTGCGCTCCCCCTCGCCGAGGCAGGACGTGTGATCAAGGGTTTATCACACAGACAGAAGCACAGAGAACAGTTTTTCATGTTGTATCTCACCCCTCCATGCCACAAGACTCCATCCTTCTGCCCCGACTGTGACGATGGCAGGTGCTCATCTCCCAGGGAAGGAGAGAGCTTGTTCTCCCAGCTCCCATCGCCTGGGCCACGCAGCGTGGCTTTGCAGCTCTCTCTGCAGAAAGCAAACTCCATGCAGCCTCAGTGCACCGCAGGAGGGGCAATCCTTCGTTACAGCTCAGTTCGTTCTCCACCGGCACAATTCCATTTCCCACCAGCACTCCCCCACGTCACACCCCATAACCTGCATTTACGCTGCCCTGGGTTTCCTCGCGTACTTTGCGTCGCTGTCGCTGTGTCAGGACAAAAAGCCATTGTAGGGAAAACCTTACAGCCTGCAGAGCACCGCTTCGATGGTTTCTGCTGTATTAGGAATCAGTGCAGCCTGGAGAGCCCGGGGATAAATCATTAACGAGTCATTATTGTTCACAGGTAGTTTTGGCAGGAAACCACTGAGGTCAACTTGGACAAACTGCTGTGGGGCACTGGGGGTGGCACGTCTGCAGAAGCATTCAAATCCTCCTCTAATACCATAAAAGTAGCCTGGAAGTGACCTTCCTTGCTGAATTTAATCGACGTGAAGAGTGCCACAGCCACCCTTCCTGCTCTTCCTGGCCTGAGCTTTCCCCCCGCAGCCGCGCTCATGTCCTCACGCTCGAAGCTCTTCTCCCGGCACCCGCGGAAGGACGACGCTGTTCATCACCAGCACCCCTCGCAGCGTGGGCAGGCTGACAGCCCAAATGATATTTCTCATTTACCAATCCTATAATCTCCCAGCTCACATTAATCACTTCTGCTACCAGGGCTTGGGGAATTCCCAAACGCTGCATCTCCTCCTCGAGATCTCTCCAAGGCTGGCTGCTTCGCATCCTTTGGAAACCTGCAGAGACGCCTCTTCGGTACAACTGTACCAATCATTCCTTCCATCCTCAGCAAAAAATATCACCTTGGTGGGCAAAACAATGCTCCTGCAGGGGCACACGTGTGCGTGGGGAGGGGGTAGGGATCCCCACGCCGTTTGTTCCCGTGGCCATCGCTGCCGGCAGACAGCTGAGCACCCCTGAGCCCCTGAATATTCCAGAGGCTGATCCATCCTCTCAGCTTCTAGCACTGCCAGACACTCCAGCTCCATGAAACACTCTTTATTCTCGTTGTCGTTCAGTTTCCTGCTTTGGTAGCCAGCTGGCCACTGACCCCATTGCTATTTCGCTGCTGTAAATCAAGTGCCAAAGGACACTTCCAGAGCATCGTGATGTGGCAATCCCTCCCATTATGTGGATGTGGTTGTTTTAAAATTAAATAAGCAAACAATTCTGACCCAAACAGCTCAAAGGCTGCTGTGTGTTGTTCGGTGCGTGTCGTTCAGTGCGTACTCCGGCGAGGAGACACCATCTCAGGATGGGGCTGCCTCTAAAGCCCTAAAAATCTCTTACAGGACGCTGGGGAGTCAGCCCAGCTGCTCAGCCGGTTGCATGCCCAGCCAGTTCTGGATGGCTTGGCGGTGAGGTTTTTGCAAAAGAAAAGTACTTTCAACTTTGACATTTAAAAAAACGCCTTTCGTAAGCACAAAAAAATCCCTTTCCAAACTCACCAGCTTCTGGACCCATTCATGGAAGCCAAGAAAACCAGTCAGGTAACTGCGTCCAGCTCCCGAGCCCACGCTTCCATCCTTCTCTAAAAAACACTGACTCTGCTACCGCAGACCCGGGCAGCGATGCTTGTACTGCAAAGGGAAGCAACAGCTGCTTTACAAAACCCTGAAATACGCTCAGATCACTCAAACCAGTTTTTCTGCCCAGCCTGAGGTTGCCGGTCCCCCCTCCATGTGTCCTGACAGCGACACAGCACCACCCTGCCCACCACCCAGCCCCAGCTCCATCCTCACGGCACAGCCCTGGCTGAGCCCCAGGTTTTTTTCCGAGATTTGAGAAGTAGTCGTAGCCTGAAAGGGCAAAGAAATGAACAGCAGTTGCCTACTTCATGGTGGGACAGCGAGTCCTGGGCTACAAAGGAGGCTGTCATATGCACAGAAATAGTGGGAATAGGATTTGGAAGCATTTCATATTTCCATCGCTTCAGAGGAGACTGCAGGGCTTCTCTCCATGATAAAAGTGGCAAGTCCTCTATGTCCCACTATAAACCATTTGTCACAGTGGTGGCAGACAGGTAACTGCTCCCAGAGATGCTGGTGGCAGCTGTGTTTCAGAGCGGGTGTGTTGACCACGCGTGTTTCACTCTCCCGAGGACAGGAATGACTCCTGTCCTTCCCGGCTGCACAGCCAGCTGTGTGCAGGGGCACTCGCCCGCACCTCCGCTGGCAGGGACAAACCGAAACCTGCTGGACACCTGCATCTGTGTGCCACCGCTCTGGAAACCATGCACTGCAAAACTCACACTGTGTGTTTCCTTCAGGGAGAAAATGTCCTTTCTGCCCAGGGCAGTGGTGGAGTCACCGTCCCTGGAGGGGGTCAAGAAACGTGTGGATGTGGTGCTTGGGGACATGGGTCAGTGGGTTGGGTGGTGCTGGGTTGACGGTAGAACTTGATGGTCTTTGAGGTCTTTTCCTACCTTGATGATCCTATGATTCTGTGATTCTTTCCCTAGGTTGTCCCACAGCTCTTGAACTTGATGTTGATGGGACCTCCCCAGGCTCTCGTGACATCCTCCTGCTGCACCTCTGCACAGAAGAGAAGAGTCATGGCAGGGCTGCCCTCACGGAGGGTTCAACCAGACTGGTTTTACCCTGGAATGATGACCAACAGTATTCAAAGAAAATCTGTCTTGGTTTGACATGGTCCTATTGACTCTAAGGTACAACCAGGGCTACAACCGAAATTTCAAGGATCTGCACATGATGGAGAACCCCACAGAGACGTTCAGGTCCCATTCCAGAAGCTGCAGGAGAAACAGTCATCTCAGTCTACCAGGGATCCCCCCCGTCTGTCTAGGCACTGCTCCCTTCATGGCATTTTGTCCCATTACTCCCACTCCTGGAGCTGCACCCAAGAGCTCTGCTGACCCTGGAGAGCCCCCAAAAGCCATCTGCCCTGTCCCAGCGGGGCTGTGCCACTGCCTGCCACCCCCTGCCTCCACAACGTCCAGGCTGCACGCTCCTGGTCCACCAAAATCCCTTTCATACCCCAGGACTGGGGATGAACATCAAGTTGATTATAAAACAATTTCTTTTGTTGATAGAAAATTCTTTGCAGGGCGTGAACAGCAGGAGAAAGAAAGGGTTCCTCTGAACTGCAAGCTGGCTGGAAACCCCCGGAGGGCAAGAATCCGATCCCTCGTCTTAGAGGAGTGCAGGCCTGTCTGTACAGGCTGCGGGAGCCGCCGGCCCAGGAGAGCTTTGTGTGCGCAACGCCGACAACAACACACACCAGCCCTCTCCCTGCCAGCGCAACGCGCGAGGTTCCTTAGCAGCCCACGGTTTCTGCACCGTGCACGTAAAATGGCTCCGATCCTCCCGTCTGCACCCCTCGATGGACCTAGTCCTCCCCACCCCCTTGATCCCCTTCTGCAGAGGCAAACCTCCTCCCCAGCGTCTCCCAGCCACCTGCCCCGTGCAGCCTCCCCTGCCTCCCTCGCCGCCTCTGCACGCCCTTCACCAGCTGCATCACCCGCCCAAAAATAAATCCTTCTCGCCTGCTGCTCAGAACCGACCTGTGCATCCTCCCAGAGCTGCTCAGGAGGAAGAAATCCTCCGTGCACTGAGGACAAAACCTGGTCAGGGACACCCACCTGCCTGCACCAAAGCACTCTGCTGCTGGCAGCCAGCACCGGCTGTGGCGATTCTGCAGATCACACCGAATAATCCACGACTGTCTAAATCAACGCTTATAAAAAGAAATCCTGAGGATCGTAAAGCACCACCGTTTGGCAAACTGGGCAGAACATCTTCCTTACGAGCAAGTAAGGCCAGGCTGGATGAGGCTTTGGGCAACCTGGGCTAGTGGGAGGGGGTCCCTGCCCATGGCAGGGGGTGGCACTGGATGGGCTTTAGGGTCCCTTCCAACCCCAACCATCCTGTGGTTCTATGACACATCTGCCGTTCATCAGCGCTGAGCTCGAGAAGCCAAGCTTCACAGGTATCATGTTTTTCAGCCCTGTGAAGACGCAGCGTCGTTCCTGTATTTTTCACGACAGCTGCTGCCATTCGCAGGCTCTGGCAGCCAGCTCTGCCCTGGATCAGCCCCATCGTCTTCCCATCAGGAAAACAAGGACCAAAGTCCTCCAAAGGGGGGGGTGTACATGTCAGTAAAATAACCAATATGGACAAAAAAGCATCAGCAATGCAGAAATCTTTAAGAAATCCCCCCTTGAGGATTTCGGCTGACCTCCACCATGAGTCACAGTAACACCCCGGTACATATTTACCAGCTCACCAGCATCTCTCGACACCGCCATGCTGTCCCAAATAGTCAAATGAGGGTCAGACCCATTCCCACACCCAGGAATGTGCTGGTCACCCCTATAACAGGTTTTCTTTCTCCCTCTGCTCCCATCATACAGCTCCTCAGTCTCTCATGCATCCCATGCACAGTGAATATTGAATTATATCCGTTATACACAGACCGATAGCTGCATCCCAGCTGCTCTGCTGCTCCCCGTGCTCAGCAGCAGCCTCTGAGCGAGGAGAATGCAAACCCGAGGGGCCTGGGGCAGGGGGAAGGAGCTGAAACACCCCATCTCTGGACCCCAGCGTTGCAACTGCACCTCTGCAGTTACCCCCTCATCACCCATGGATTTCAGGCAGTAACACGGTCCTCGTCACACCTGCGGAGGGGTTACCACAGCTGCTCTCTGGTTATTTCCGCTGGCAGCGTCCCAGTCCCCTCCAGCCCACTAAGGCAGTGGTTTGGAAGAGGGGGAGATTTTCCCCCCAGGGCAGTTACAGCCCTGTCTGCCATTCCCGTCCTTTCTGCAGGGCACATCTCTCTGCTCCTTCCAGCTCCCCTGCAAAGTCCCCTGGCAAAGGATGCTCCGTACATCAGAGCAGCTCCGAGCGACCCTGGGTCCTGCTGTAGCGCCCGGGGGGAGCTGGGGAGGCTGTGGTGGCTGTCCCCTCTCCCCAGCACACCGAGGCTGGAGAAACACTCCTGCTTGTTTCTCGCCCTCCTGGCCTCTGTAAAGGCTGGCTGGTACCTCCACTGTGTCCTGGTTTGGGCTGGGACAGAGTGACCTCTCCTCCCAGCAGCCAGTCTGAGGCTGTTTGGGTTTGTGTTGGGGAGAAGCTGATCACACCCTGATGGGCAGAGCTGCTGCCAGGACAGCCAAGGACTTTCCAGCTTCTCTGCTGTGCCCGTGTCTGCAGGGGCAAGAGGAGCTGGGAGGGAGCACAGCCCCATTGACCAGCCCAGGATTTGACCTCAGGGTTAGGACTGAGACCCAGACTGGCCGATGGTCTGTTCCATCCCATGCCCGGCATGGCCAGGGGAGAGGTGAGGCTCTGGCCAGAAGTTCTCTTTCTTCCTCCAGGTTGTCTCCCTCTGGGTTGCCCCCCTCTGGGTTGCCCCTCTCTCAGGGTCATCTCAGTCTCCCAGACACGCAGGCTCTTATCTCCGTACTGGGATTGTGGTTTCAGGACTCTCCCTGCTCCTGGACCGTTAGCCAGGAACAGGCTGAGCCTTGGGCATCGGGTGGTGAGTAGTGTCACTGTGTGTCACTCATTTGTATATCTGTATATATCACTATTATCATCATCATTATTACTATTTCCAATATTGTAGTTCAGTTATTAAATTGTTCTTATCTCACCCCACGAGTCTCTTTTCCCTTCACCCCTTTAATTTTCTTCCCCATCCCTGGGAGGGGGAAGGAGGGAGGGTGAGTGAGCGGCTGTGTTGGGTAAAACTACGACACGCCACCATCGCAGACCACCAGCCGTGACGCAGGGGCTGGTCCCGCAGCGGGGCTGGGTGGGGGCGGAGGGTCCGGGCAGGGGATGGAAGGGCCAGCCGTAGGGGAAGGTCTGCTCAAGGGAGCTCAGCAAAAGTCTGATTTGGAATGTGACGGGAGGCGAGAAGAAAGCGTAGGGTGTGGAAAAATAGGGAGGAGAAAGATTGTTTTGGAGGAGAATAGGTCCAGAGCTCTGGGCAGTTTCATTAGAGGAATATTAAGTAAATGAGTCAGAGCTTGCGGTGCCTGGGGCTCGGGAAAGCTGCTGCTGGTGTGAAGGGATGGCAAGGGAAAACGAGGTTCGTGGCATGCTGTCTGCATATGAAATTCAACCATAACAAAACAAGAGGAAACATGTTGCCTGCCTAATACTTTTATGAACATTTGCAGAGATTAAGTACTGCAGACGTTCGATCGGTGCCTTTGTCTGTACCCGATTCAAGCTCTGCCTCGCTCTGGGCTAGTGACTGGAGTGAGCGTTTTCCAGTTCACTGCAGCTGCAGAAGGCAACGCGGAGCGCCCCGTGCTCCCCTCTCCAGCAGCACACACCACACCACTTTTTAGGTTCCAAAAGCAATTTCATGTGTCAGCCTTTATGCATTCGCATCTGGACTCTAGGTATAAAATTTGTCTCTTAATTCCTGCACCTAAAAAAATGGGATATTGCACTGACACCCACCATGCAAGAATGGTTTGTGCATCCGTAAATCTTATGTGTGTGCATATGTATGTATGTGTGTGTGTATCTATACAGATATACAGATATATACATCTGTGTGTATAAATATCTGAATATCTAGCTATCTTGCAAACACAAAATCCAAGCCTGACGTTAAGATGGGCTAAACAAAATGCCTCCTTTTATATTAGAATATTAGTGTCATAAGCATCTGGGAAATTCAAGGTAAGGAAGTTAACCCAGAGGATGCTGTAATGCTAGAGATACAAGAAAAATAGAGAAGACTGTACTAATATGGGACTGCAGCCATATAGTTTAAAAAAAAAAAAAAAGTTAACTAAGAAATATGTTTAACTCCATGAACGAGTTCCAAAGATCTGTAGGTTGACATTCCAGGCTTGTGTGGAAAAAAAATTATGAAAGCTACCAATCGAGCACTGATCCGTGGTGATGCCAGAGACCAGGAAAGGCTTAAGGGAAGTTAGGAAGGTTACCAAAGTGGACAAGCACAGTATTGATGGGTGACTCCAACCATCCCCATGGAGGCAGGGCACGTGCCATGCTGAGGTCTGACAGAAACGCAGCTGTAGGTGTCTTTATTGACTTCTCTATGGACCAGTTCAGGGAAACCTCCAAAGTAGATGAAATCTTGCATAATACAATGTATTTGGTTTAAGACAGATTATTTCTGTAACAGTGACCACTATATATTCAAATTCCCCTCTTTGCAGGAAAGGAAAATGTAAAAAACAAACCAAAAACCTCATACCGTAAAAAATTCTGAAAATAAGGAAAGTAATTAGACATTTTAGAAAGCAAATGGAAAGAGTAAAAGTTTCAGGTGACACAGAAATTGTTTAGAGATCTCCTGCTAGAGGTTCAGAGGAAACCTGGGCCATTGAGCAAAGGACCCTCGCTGGACCCCGAAAGCCCAACGGTGAACAATAAAGGAAAGGAGAATACCGAAGGAAAAGGCAACCTCTGAGAGTGGAACTTGCATCCAAATGATGAGAACAGAAAAGACTGTAATCCTGGCAAGTAAAGGAGACTGCTCAAAAGAGAAAAACATTCTAGGGGCTTGCATACAGACAATAAAGCCTTTTTCAACACATCAGAAGCAGGAAGCCTATTAGTGAGTTTCTGTGGCTAACAAATAGCACAGGGAATGAAAGATGCACTCAAAAAATGTTTGCAAAAAAGCTGAGCGAATTGTTTGCATCATGGTTCACTACAGAGGAAGGCAGGAAGTTCCCATGCAGGGCGTTTCAGCATGTTCATAAATTACTTGGGAAAGGGCAAATTAATGAGGTGACAAAATTTGCAGATGAAACAATATTTTTTTTTGAATTATCTAATCTCAAGCCAATTGGGAAGGCTTGCATGAAGGATCTCAGGCTACCCGGTGGATGGCTTAATGATGCCAACAGTGCCCACCTCCTCCCACGCTCCTGGCCACATGTTCCCCGCTACTTACCGCATCCTTGGCTTCGCTGTGAGCTCATTTGACTTACGAAAACATCAGAAAAATGAACCTAGCAAATAAAGTTGAGCATTTTCTGCAGTTTTAATGAGCTGGACAGGTTTGGGAAAGGGTCTCCTAAGGACTGGAGCCACAGCAAGTGACGGACGAGTTATGACATGGCAAGTAGGGGTGGGGGAGAGCAGTAATGAGGGTAGAAATAGAAAGGAGCAAATCTTCTTCCTTTCAGCAGCAAGGAGCCATCGGCTGGGATCAGCTGCACGTGTCACTGCAGCTTGAACAGCTACGTGATAACACGACAGGTGAAATTCAGCATCTGTGAGCGTGAGCGATGTGCCTGGAAACAACCCTTCGAATGGTGAGGACAAAGTGACAGGCTTTAAAATAGCTAATTCAACTCAGGGAAGGTGCTGGAATCATTCCGGAATATTTTTCTGAAAACTTCACACTATCTGTGTGTGTGTGTGCATGTGGGGGGGGGCAGTGTGTGTGTTTCTGTGCTATCCAAAATAGCAAAGTTAGGACTGTACAGGAAAGAGGACCGGGAAATGCCAGCTGTGGTACACCCAGAGTCGAACTGTCCCTTCAGTTATGGTCACCCTACCTCATAATGGAAAAATATAAAAAAGTACACAGACAGCCAAAGCGGACAGGCAGCAAGACGGTGTGGAGGGGCAGGTGAACAGGAGCCCAGGAGGCTTCACCCAGAAGAGGATGGAGTCTTGTAAAAGTGTGAACGTTGTAAATAATACAAGTATAGAACAATTATTCACAATTCTTCATAATGCAGGGCTGAAGGCGGCACCTCAAACCACTGCCAAGGAAAAGGTTTAAAGTAAACAAAAATAATTATTTTCATGGACCCAGAGTTAGGTTCCCTGATGGAACAGATCCAGAAAGCCACGAGGGCAAGATCCATCCCGGCTAGCAACCCAAGTGTCCTGTCTGTCATTTCCAGCCCAGCTGCTCCCAAAGCCACTGACTGCTGGGATTTGGGAGGATACATCCACCTTAACCTTCTTCTCCTACTGGGCTTTTTATCCTAATGGCAAGCATCTACCCCACCTACACCCCTGTACATAGTCCACGTACTGCTGAGCTCGTTGCCTCACCTCCCTTTAGAGACAAATCCAGAAAACACTGCGCCTTGGTAATACTCGGTTAATTTGCCCTGTGATAGACGCCTACGCTGTATTAGATCAATTGACCCCAAGAAGTCCCAGTCCCTTCCAGTAACTTTCACAAAAGGGGTAAAACCTGTCTGCACACAAGGCAACCTTTGGGAGGGACCGGCTCTAACAGTACGGACTGGGCTCCCCGAAGAAATAACCATCATCACCGATCTTACTTTTACCTTCTGGGTAAAGACACCTTTGACTTCATGATCTCCAATAAATGTAGGAAAATAATTCTTTTAAAACCAGCAAAGCAAATCCCTCTTCTACACAAAATTATTTACCCCAAGGAGAGGATGGCAAAACCAGCGATTTGTGAGCGTAGGTACCCACGCTGCCCGTAGAGGCAACAACACAGAAGAGCCCACATGGAATTAAACTCTTGAGTCAGGCTTTCATACTTCCTTTAACTCTGGCTCCAGGCTTTGATGTCAAATAATTAATCCAATCGCACAGCTCAGCCAGGCTGGGGTTATCGCTGGTATCTCTGCGGGAGGCCCAAGAAGAGGTGCAGCACCGGCGCTCTCCTGCTGGCCTCAGGTGGGTTTCGCTCATTTGCGTTAACCTCCCTTTTCAGCAAGGTCACTGGACACCTTGGAAGAGTGAAGATGCCAAACCATAATCTGTACTGGGCTGGCCTCAGTCAAACATTGACTGAACGTTGCCCAAGTCGGGCTGAAACGGTCTCACCAGACAATAAGAAGAAAGAGAAAAGCCATTATCAACTTGACTTTTGTTCGGTTATCCCAATTTACAACCTTGGGTTCTCATTTGATCCTGAACTTCCAGTCAATAACGGGCAAAAGTACATCGCATTCCTCCGTTACTACACACAAGCACCTCCTCGCTCCTCAGTGAGATCACATCGCGGTTATCTAGGTATTTTTTTATCAGGCAAGATCACAACAGGGAGCTCTGAGGATGCGGAATAGAGCTGAATGCCTGCTCAGCTCATTTTAAGAAAGCGGATCACGTCTGGCTTCAAGAGACAAAATTCCTTTCTGGTTTATTTAATGGAGAACTTTAATTATTGCATTTTAGTTATAAATTCATTTATTGATTGAATCTTATACATACTCAAACCTATTTATTTTCCTCTACATTGCCCGGCAGCAGGGCAGAACTGACGAGTTTGTAACACTCGGATGGCATTGTCGCAGGGCTAAATGTTTTCAGGGAAAGAACTTTGAAAACCTGAAAGAAACCCAATTCCCACCTTCGAGCGTGATGATGTCAAATTTCCAGGCATTTGGTAAGGATCTCTGTTTACACAGGTTGTGTCTTTGGGGCGCGGGTTCAGAGAAATTAGGGCTTTTTTTTCCATTTGATGGTTGGAGGAGCTTTTAATGAATTACCTGAGATGATGGTATGATGGAGGGAGTGCTCTATGCGCTGGTGTATGTGGGCTGCAAGCCGAGATCTTGTAATAAATGAAGAGAAGAGCACAGGAAAGCGGTCACCAGAGAAGGCAATTACAGAAATGAAGGGGAAATACATGGAGAGATGCTTATCTTGTTAAAACAGGGGGGAAAACAAAGCAAAACAAAACAGTGGAACCAAGAGAAACCCGAGGATCTCGGCTTACAGGTGCAGCCTGGGTGGAAACGACAGATATATTTTCCCTGTAAATACATGTGAAAGACAGCTGAATTCCTGAATTCACCCCGAGCTCTGGCAAAACACAACTGAATGTCACAATTTAAAGATGAAAGAGAAATTTCTCAAAGTTCTCCCCGTCCGCCTGTGCTCACGGATGTCTTCTGTGCAGAATCAGCACTGGACTCCACCAGTTCCAACAAGCTTTTTTCCCACTGGATTACATTTTTGCTTTAAACGCTGTATGATTTCTATACTGCAAGCCTCCATCGCTGCAGCAGCCACGGACAGAACGGCAGCGATCCCTTCGAAGCTGGGTGAACACAGCACTCAGCTGGGCTCCGCAACAACTGAGCCTAACAACAAGAATCACTTCTACAAAAACATTCATAAACATGATATTTCAGTTCGTTCTTTACCCCAGTATTTCCATTTCTCAACGGAAGAGAGAAAAGTAAATTTGGCAGAGACGCTGTCTCTCCATGAACAACCTTCGAACACTGTCCCGGACACAACTCTGCACACCTCGGCATCCTCAGGGGAGGCACGAGGTGCAGAATAAATCAGAATGGCATTCAGCGTGCACATACGTCGCGCTGTTCTCTTCACTCTGCTCTAATCACTGAAGTTTAATCATTTAAGTTGAAGTGTAATGACGTCATTTAAGAACTCCCTATTTAACTGGAAAAGTCAAATGGAGAAACTTAGATGACCTCTTTCTGGCAATCTTGCTGTAGATAACACACAGTCCTGCATCATCATAAATATCGTCAAAAGCAAGGCTCTGATGTCTTGGCTACACGGGAACAACGGGCCTTTCAGTCCATCCAGACACAGCCACAGACACCAATATAACACAAGAATGAAGAGTTCAGAAACGAGGCTTTGGGCAACCTGGGCTAGTGGGAGGTGGCCCTGCCCATGGCAGGGGGTGGCACTGGATGGTCTTTAAGGTCCCTTCCAACCCAAACCGTCCTGTGGTTCTGTGAGAAAACACTCAGAGGATGAGGGACTCGCACCCTTGAAAGCACCGACTCTGAAAACAACCAAAGGTCGAAGAAGGGACAGTATCATGGCGAAATAACAAACACATGCTGCCGGTGCGATATCACGGTCAAAAGATCAAATGTGATCCTCTGAGTACAATTTAGACTGAGGAGACCAAAGATCACTGGAACTGCCATACTGGATCAAAGGAAATCCTTAACATTCGCCCAAGCTACGGACGGGTTTGCATGGCCAAGGGACAGCCAGACTGTCCCTGACCTCTCCAGTCAATGTGATCTCTCCACCAGGACACAGACAACCTACAATTCGACATAAATCTTGNAGTGGGAGGGGTCCCTGCCCATGGCAGGGGGGTGGGACTGGATGATCTTTAAGGTCCCTTCCAACCCAAACCATCCTGTGATTCTATGATAAATCTCCTTCAAACCTGTGCTAACACAAACACATCCCCAAAACTATCCCAAAAGGTCTTACGTGTCAGTCAGCAGCTTTCACCTGGGTTCTACGGGACTTTTCAAGTCCTACATAAACTTTAAAGAAGCAGAGATTCACAAAACATCCACAGTTCTTCAGCCCACCTACTTAAATCCGTGTTCACACAGACGCTTAATCAGAGTTTACAAGCTATTAAAAATCTCTCAAAGTTCTCTCAAAGTTCTTAACACGGTCAACAGAATTAAATAAACATCAGGAAGTTTGCCTTCATGGAAACATCAGGCTTCTCAATACCAGCATTCATATTGTTTACTCAAAGCAGCTATGTTCACCCATAAATACCACCGGTTTCATTTCACCTTGTTTTCCCTCACTGCGTAACTCATGGCAGATTACTCATGGGTCAGATTACTGCTGTGGAAGATGAAAAAAAGTTGACCATCATTAAGCAGCCTTCTTTGGGATGCACGTGGTCAGTAGGTATGTATTCAGCAGGGTGAGCAGGGATGGGCTCCTCACTGTGGGCTTGCAATTCACCCCAACCACAAGACTTTGGTGGAAGTGGAGAGAGCAGTTAACGTGGATTTACACATCTCAAAACAGCCCAGTTACTGTCACGTTATCATCTTCTTCAAATGACAGTCCACATAAATATTCAGATGGTAACTCCCAGCAGTAATTCCCTCGCTGTCTCTCCCCGCAGGTACGTGGGGAGGGGCGTCTCAAGCATTTCAGAGCAGCCTGCAAACCACAATGTGCCTCATCTGGCATCATTCCTGGCAGCATCTGCGGTGGTAGAGAGTTTAGTGGAACTCCAGACACCAGGTCTGCAGATGTCGAGAACAGAGCTATCCTCTGGAGAGGCTATTGTACAACTTGACCTTTGATGGAATTTACTGATGGCTAGAGGCACGAACACTTAGGCGGTATCATGACATCTCCCGATACAACACGTTATGCAATTGCCAGTATCGTGGCACCTCTTTATCTCCCAGTTCGTGATACAAATGAACAGAGGCCACCTGACGGGCTTGGTTCTGCGCAGACAGGAAGGAGATGGTCTGCTTGACATCAAAAGCCTGAGGAGACGTACCACTTTGTGCAGGAAGGTCTGGGGTTCGCTGGGGGGAAAAGAAGGGCTATTTTCTGGCTCCACTGAAACTTAGATATGACCTCAGGAAAGCATATAAGAAACTTTATCTGGGAAGGGCAAATAAAGGCACTGGATGTTAGACATTTATCAGTGAGTCCTGCCCTCTGGCAGAACTTCTTGCTACCAGAAAGTCACATTTAAGAACATGGTTAGAATAATAAACGAGCTGCCACAGGCTCGTGTTATTGTACTGTCTGGATGGTGAGACCCTGATAATTAAGATCCCATGCTGGTATGGATGTCAACGCTCTTTTACCAAAGCTCCATACAGAATTTTAGGACCACCGCGTCAAAGAAAATTGCAAATCCTTCAGATGGACGGGAATAATCACTCCGGTATCTGCACTGATGTAATCTATATATTACCACCATTAGTCCCAGGGAACAACCCAGAATCACTGAGACACAGGTCTACCTAGGGACAAGAGGTCTAAGAGGAGACAGGCTGCTTCTAATAACTGCCGTTATCTAGCATCAGAATCTAGAGGCAGGAGTTCAGAGGACGGACTGGAGCCAATGTCCTGACTTCTGTGCGAGTCAGTCTAGGAGGATGGGCAAGCTCCTCTGCTGGCTCTGGCTTTAGCGTTTCCTCAGCCTGTCCCAGCCAGGCTGAGCTCTGCAGGATCACCACTAACGCATCTTGCCCTATCTTGCAGTAGGCTTTCTGAGGAAGAAGGATTAGACAGACACCAATTAATCCTTCAGACTATAGAACCAATAATGCGCGTACCAGGAACCCAAGAAACAGGCTGGCCTTTAGGCAATGGAACCAGTACTTGTTGGCAACTGAGAAGAAGTCCATTTTGGAAAATCCCAAACTGTTCCCTCAGATGTGAACCCACAGTTCTCACTTGTACCTCTTTCTACCACTGACATACTCAGCATTCCTGTTGCTGGGTTCCCACCAGGAACGCTGGATTGCCTGTCTCTGTGGCTTCCAACAGAAAGGACAGAACCTCACAATACCTTGTTTGACATCACCTGAACATGAAGACCTTAAGATGCAAATTGTACGGTTGGCAAGCGTATGAAACTATTTCTGACTTGACACATCAACTGGTCTTCTTAGTGATGAAATACCTGATGTTCTCAGGTTACCGTGATTCACTCCCCAGGCAAGGACAGAGGTGTATATATGCCAACAGACATGTTAAAAAAATATTCTTTAATACGTAGAGAGGCTCTTATTTCAACCACAGGAATATCTGACCAAGATACGGTTATTATAAAGAGAAGCTGACTCCCAAGAGCATGTCCTCTACCCAAACACTCTGGAAGGTGTCGAAGATTCAGGAGGCTTTGTTGCCTACCATGTACCATACACATTGGGAACATGAAGAGGGATGAATGCATTCACTGAATTCATCCAGTGCTAGTAAGCGGTCTCCTGACACAACAGAGGTCCTTTGAGCAGGTCAGCAAGCTCCGAAATTGAACAGTACACATCTGATTCTGGCTCCTTAGCACTGACCGGGTGCTGTGGCGTTGGCCTCAGCTGCCCGAAATGGGGAAAGAGGGAGGACAGAGATAGCATAAACAGGTGAAAGGAGTAAGATCTCTTGGTTATATCCTGAGATCTGGTGCACAGGAGCAGGATGCTCCAAGGTGCACTCAAAGTTTAGATGTACAGAACTGCCAATAGTTCTGTCACAGGTTCTAGAATTCAGCCTTGGCTGATGTTGTTGGAGAGGAACGCTATTCCTGATGAATGCACCCAATATCAGGGTCTTTCTCCCAGTACCAAAGATAGGATTCCTAAAGAACATAAGCAGCACATGAGTTCTTCCATGAGTTAAAGACATGGTGCGTGCTACTAGTCTACACCCTTGAAGCCTAGACCCTTGAAGAAAGTCTTCCATAAAGACATTTACCTCTTTAGGAAGACTAGACTTCTAAAGGCACACTGGATGTACCAAGTCAGGAGTTCCAAGAGACACATCCAATGTTGCTTACAGGAACATTCTTGCGATTCCTGAAAGCTATTTAAAGTTGGAGATGTCATCCCAATATCAGGAGAAATATCTTCAGTTCAGAATGTCATCTAACCACAGACAGAGAGCATCCAGCAAACAAATAACATTCAATAAAATAATTCAATAAATACACTTATCCACCCTGCTAGAAGTTGGTTGCCCAGACTCTGAACCAGGAGTATCCAAGTTGGGGTAGGTTAGTTCAGAAGGTTAATGGTTGTCCATTCTGCAATTAAAGGGCAAAATACTCAGAAAAAAAAATGAGGGGTTGTTTTGTTTATTTATTTGTTTTTTTAACAAGATCTTGAGAAATCCTCAAGTCATCTTGGTACGCCTGCCAGACAGGAAGATAGGCTTCATTCTAAAGGGCACAACAAATGTATGGGGGATGACCATCATGAAGAGGCCAAATGTAGCTATTAAAGATGAGAATTAGTAGTGAAGGTTTATGACTAAGAACTTCCACATCTCATCCTATGTTCATGAGACCCAGCCAGCCTGGCCCTATCACATATGGGACTGTGCCTCTGGTGCTGCTGGGGCTGAAGTTCCTGTGCTAATTCTCAAGGAATACAGGATTTTCTCCTCCACCACTTATGCATTCCAGGCTGTAAGTGAGCCGGGCACAGCTGGATGCAAAGATCGACCAGTAAGAGTCAGAACACACAGAGTCACCTGAGCTGTTCTGAGGAGCGGGCATCGCTCTGAGAAACGAGAACCTACAGGAACACTTGGGATGATATTTCGTTAGGTGAGTAATACTGCATTGAAGAGCACAGGCAGGCACTGAACCACAGTGGTTACTATCCCATCAACAGAACACAGTTGACATGATCACGCAGATTGAGGGTGACGAGGGATAACAATGGTACACCTAGAAGCACAGGAAGGCCAAAGTGCCAAGGGCATCAAACGCTGTTAGCAGCACCAGTTGAGGGCTACATGTTGAGATTGGCGATAATGGATCCCAAGGAACTGCATGGTGCCTTCTAAGTGAGTGAATAGCTGAGCTCCGAGTCAGCAATGGATGGTGAAGGATGTACTTATCACAGCTTCTCCCCAGAGACTTGCCCAAACAGAGCAGAGGTGGACGGACAGGCTGGGGCTGGAGGTGGTGGCCTAACAGCTGAGAAGGTGTTCTGCAGAAGATGAGAACACACCAACAGCAGTGTGGAACTTGACCAAAGATCCATCTGGCCCATCATCTTTGCTCTGACAGTTGCCAACAACGGATTTCTGTAGAAGAATGGGACGAGCATGTAGGGCTTCTCCCCAGGACACTCTCCAAGCCTCCAACAAGCTGCATTTTATAGACTTCCTGAGGCAGACCTGGTGCCAGTTATTTAATAGCCAGTGATGGCGTCTCATCCCATTCATTAGTTCCAGTTGTTTTTTGAGCTTCTGTAAACTTTTAGCATCCAGAGCAGTTCCTGCAGCAAGGAACAGTAGGGGTTAACTGTACAGCCTATGAAGAGCACTTTCTTTGGTCCTTTTGAACCTGGCTACTACCAGCTACTTCATGTGATGTCCCATTGTTTTCACATTGAAAGAGACTAACAGGCAATCCCTATTCATGGGTCCACAGATCATCTTCATATCACCCCTTGGCTGCCTCTTTTCCAGCCAAAAGAGTATAAGCCCAGTATGAAATACATCTTATACTTTTTCTTATCCCCATGTTCTTCTCCCAGCCTCTTCCAATACCGCTACATCTGTTTTAGAGGTAAACACATTAGTTCACACAGTATTTCTGGATTTCTATAGGAGCTTAAAGATATTCTCTGTTTTATTCTCTTTTTTTCATTCCTAATGTTCTCTTTGTCCTCCTGACAACCACCGGGTACTAAGCTGACACTCACATGGAACAATCCGTTCCAATCACAAGACAGTTTCTAAGCAGTAATGGACAAATCAAAGCCCAGCTCCTTAACGTAAAGAAACAGCCGATTTTTCCACGTGCATCTCCTCACAGTATTTAGTCTGATAAGGTTCTTCTGCAACGCGGCTTAGCTGATCATTGTCTTCATTACTTCAAATTAGTTAATGTATCAGAAAGCTCTGAAACACCACCAAGGACTGCGTTCCCATGGCTCCCAGCACAAACCCCACAGACCTGCAGTGACCAGCTTCTTCCCCTGTGAACACCTACTGTGAATCACAGAATCATTAAGGT